>JASDQU010684395.1:42407-64680 GCA_032191745.1 Picea mariana
GATATTATTCTCCACATATCCTCTACAGGATGTGATTAGGGTGGAGGATTCTTTTACGTTGGGTGCAGGGGTGGTAGGCATGGATATTGCCAAAGTATTGACAACCAATGGCATAGGAATGAAAGCGTCTTCCAATTCCTTGACCCGGTCCTTTAGTCTGCTATTTTTCAGTCTCGATGCCTCCAATGGAATCATGAAGTGCCTCCCCGCTTGCGGTGTGAAGTTGACAGATTTGGGATAGCCTCATGTTGGCAAGGTCAACCTCTAAACAAGATTTTACTTTCTTATTTTTAACATCTTTTTTCTTAATTGTCAATTTTTTTGACTGGCTATCAAAGAGAGCAGTCTAGAATACAAAGGATTCATCTTCGTCAAAATTTTGGGTAATGGATATGTCCATTGGATGGCTATGGTGGATGGTGTCTTCGGGGTCATCAAGGAAGTGAAGCATGCTATCCAGATCAGTGTCAAGTTCCATGTTCTCACTCTAAATTTTCGGCTCTTCCACCTGCCCCACATTTTTGTTTTCTCTTCTTCTCTACTGGAAGCTTGTGAGAACTATCAATTTTAGAGTGAGGAGGGTCATTATCTCCTCCTCCGTTTGAAGAACTCTGAGTTTCTTTGTTGATGTGGTGGGACGTTGGAGCGATGCTCCGGGATGTCGTACTTTTTGGAGTGTTATTTGTTGATTGAACACTTTTGTCACTGGGGCCTTTCCCCTGTTGCATGTACAATTTAGTGTAGCTTTGCACTGTCTCTACGTCATCGACATCAGAGGCAGGACCGTTGCCGCCACTATCTCTGTTTTCGGGCAAGTGTTTTTTTTAAAAACAATTGTTGAGGCCAAGTGTTTGTAAATGTTCTCGAAAAATATTATAGGTGTCAAACCCTGTTACAATTTCATCATATCTCAGGTTGGGGATGCTTGAATGTGCTATGAATTCGTCAATTTTGTTGATGTTTTTCAACACGAACTCCCCTACTTTCCAAGGGAGAGGAATGAACTGTTTTTTTTTCTTCCTTTGCAATAGATGGAACTAGTAGTTGTATTGTCACGCTACTTCTGCAACAAACATTCTGTCCATAATGTGACATGGAAGGAGAGCAGGTTTTTTTGTGGAGCCAAAAATTCTTATGACAATGTTATTATCCAAATGTTCTACTATCTCCTTCTTGTCCAAAAAACTAGTTTCTTGTTCAAATATGCGGGGAGCATCTTCTCCTAACAACAAAACTTTGAAAATAGAGACGAAGCCATTAAAAACCTCATAAAAGCAGTGGGAAGCCATGTGCTTCCACAAGGCCTGGTATCATAACGTTACTAGGTGGAATTCGCAGTTGACATTCTTAGAGAAAGACAGTTGTGGAAACCGACAGGAATGCACTATTGCAAAAATTAAATAGGATGACATATAAAATTTCTTTTCCCTTTTGAAGCTTGACAATTGGGAACAAATTTTATGGGAAATTAACCTGCCCCAATAAAAAATGGCTTGTTCGTTGACTGTGAAATACAAAATATAAAGAGCCATCTAGGAAACAGTTGTTCTGGACTCATGTCCCATTATTCTTGTAAAGAGCCAGGCAATTTCGCAAAATGGGTTTCTAAATGAACTAACCTGGAAGCTTGTAATATCTTCAGGAACTAGAAGCAAGTTTTCCAAAAAATGGGGCAAGAGGTCCAACCCTTTATTATTCTTTGCTAGGAACTGTTTTCAATCTTCTCCTCTGAACGTCAATGTTGGCTCCAAAAATCTTAGCATCTAGCGGAAGACCTGAGGTAACAAATAAACAAAAGAGCAGCCCCGTAGTGGAATAATTATTTTTTCTAAAATAAATTTATCGACGCACCAAGAGACTAGGTCCTGACAGTCAAAAACCTCAGGGACACAGCCTGCATGAGCAATCCTAGAGGTCCAAATTACTTGGTTCTCTGCAGCAGAGGTTGAGTAATAAGAATATGCCCTGGACCACTGGAAGTTCTGGTCCTCGCGCCCGAAGATGTTCATTGTATCTCCATAGAACTGTTGTCGAGTTGATGCCATAGGTTTATGAGAACGTTGGTTTGCTGCAAATGATGGTTTAAATGAACAGTTAGAGCCGATAATGTAACTCTCCACTAAATCTTGGTTAAATGCTTATGAATGGGAAAGCTCCTCGAGCCTTTCGCTAATTAATTATAATCTGTATGGGTGGTGCATGATGAACTGTTAGCAGTAAAGCTTACTTATTGCATATTTAGAAATGCAAAGGTGGAAGGTATGGTGAAGAGCGATTAATGATTGGAGGTTTCACGAACGTGCGGAGGCCATGACATGCGAATGACATTTCATGGTTTTGAAATGAACACTCGAAAGGGATAATATAACCCCCCGCAAATCTTGGTTTAATGTGCATCAATAGGAGATCTCCTCGAGCCTTTCGCCCATCAATGATAATCTATATGGTTCCTGCATGATGACTTGTTAAAATTAAATGTCAATAATTGCATATTTAGAAACAAGATATGTATATTTATATAAAAAAGTATTTTTTTTCCTTTTATTATAGACAAGTGCGAAGGTGACGGAGATGACAGAGAGCAAGGAAATAATGGAAAGCTCTGAAAAGCAGTGGACGAGATTCAAAAAGGGGTTACGTGGATACTCAGGACAAGCGAGTGTTCCACGGTCAAATTTTAGGTATCAGAAAATTTGACTGCAAAATGTTTAAAATGGAATAGATCATGATGGTACAGTTTAGCATTCGGTTTGTATATTTGCGAAATTCTGACAAAGTGGCTAAATATGGAATAGGGAAATTGCTAATTGCATGGCTAGAAATAAGATCTTATATATAATTCACAATTGCTAATTGCAAAGGGGTGCAGGCACAGGAAACAACGACCAGGAACTGAATATTTCTTCAACCCACCAAACCGACGATCCGCCAAAGAAATTTGAAGAAATGGCAAAGTATGGAAAGTAGATAGACGGGCTTCAAAATGGGGTGACAATAGTTCCACAAAAGACGTGAGGACCCGATGGTTAAATTGTATTTCTCGGAAGTTTTTAGTGCAAAATGTATACCACATAAGAGGGCATGATAGGTGGACTGTAATACGGAAGAGGGTATGATGTGAGTCCGGTTGTAAATTTGTATATCACGGAAGTGACGGTACTATTCGAAGGCCATGGAACAATAGAAGTCCAATCTAGAGCCCGCCTACCATGAATTCGCGGTCAGAGAAGTGTCTGGGTATGGAATGGGGAAGTAGTCGGTCGATGTCGCAATAAAAGACCACAAGTGAAAGTGTGAACCCACAAGACCACCCACATGCCCAGCCATACATTTTCGAAAAAAAAAATAAGTGACGAAAAAGATAAAGTTTAGGGAAAAGAGAAACCGATATTTGGCCAAGTATAGAAGAAGGAAAACAAGGAATAATATATTCACATCTGTAACAAATATCCCATTTTCGTGGAAAGATATATACTTGGAAAGAATTGCGAAGTTGGTGGGAACAAAAAACAACGACCAGGAATACGATCTGCGAGTTTACTTGGTTCTTGATTGTATGCTTTGTCTGTCAATTTGTATATCGCACAAATCTGAGACATTTTATTAACCAGCTAGCCCGCAAGTCCGGCTGTCAATTTGCATAGTGTGGAACTGTGGGTGTTGTTTGTAGGACACAAAACTATAGAGGAAATGCTTTTCCCTTTCTGTCAATTTGTATATCGCGGAGCTCCAAATGTTGTTAGGAGGTCACGAAAAAGTAGAAGTGCAATGCTAACCCAGCTAGTGCGCAAGTCCGCCAGTCAATTTGTATATGGCGGAACTCTGGGTGCTAATTGTAGGACAGGGAACAACAAGCCCTTAAAATTCAAATAGTCTGCAAGTCCAATTGTCAATTTGTATATCGCAGAAATTTGGGTGTTATTTGTATGACACGGAAGAACAAAAGCCCAATTTTCAGCCCGCCAGCCCAAGAACCCACGATCCAAAAACTGGCTAAGTATGGAATGAGGGCTCTATGCATGCTCTATAAAATCTCATCACCATACTTTATAAAAGTACATATTTCATATGTATAAAAGTAAATATCCATCTACCTATAATTTGATAAATTTTAATTTCTATTACGTCCAGGAGCCCTTGTTTTAAAAAAAACTAATTCGGGAATGCTAATTTTTTTGTGTTTTTGTCCACGAACGTATGTAAAATGTATGTAAACAAAACTACTTTGGGAATGATAATTTTTTTGTGTCCAAGAACCTTTTAAATGTTAATAATTTTTTATAAATTTTGGGAAAAACTAATTCGGGAATACTATATTCAGCATGGAAACCACATATACTTCAACTTCCTACCAATTGTTGCAAAACCATCATTTTCTATCAATTGTCAGCAAATGCATTGTTGAAGATTAGATTTTATTGCAACCTGTGCATGTAAGTATGTTCTTCATACATTCTTCCATGGGTGTAACATATTAATTTAACTATTAAACTTCATTTTCTACTAATTGTCAACAAATGCTTTGTTCAAGATTAGATTTTATTGGAACGTGTGGGTGTAATTGTGTTCTTCAAACATTCTTCCAGGACTGCAACATATTAACTTAAGTATTAACTTCTTGCATTATGGGTTGTTAGCATTAAAAATTAATAATTGCATGTCTAGAAACAAGAATAACGATTTTTCTACAGGATTGTACATTGGTATTGTTATGTTATATCTGCATTACAAATAGAATTGAACATTGGTTTGAAACTGTGTAATCCATTTTTTGTTTGCATAAAAGGCAAACAATACATTGTCATATAATTGACACAGTACATTGTCATATAATTGTTAGATGTTCCATATTAGAAAAAATAAGCTAAGTAAACACAATATCGAAGAAGTATGAGAGCATAGAACCATGCCAATGAGAACATGCGTTAAATCCAGAAAAGAAGTAGCAATGAAGAGTCCAAGGCATTTTTTTAAATAGCAAATCCATTTAAAAAAATAATAAAAACACTAGGTATTGTACATCTATCCTTAGAAATTGAACCCAGTTCTTCGAGCCAAAACATTGAAAGTATCTACCACAAACATAGGCAGGGGATCCACAATATCCAAGATCCTCACATTTTTCTCCTCGATGAATCATCTTGTGCTGAAATTAATAGTTTTCAAAAGCTTCTCGTGAGGAAGAAGACGAAAAACATTGCAGAGCAAATGGAATAGCCCTTAACTGAAACTGACTTTGCATAATCGAAAAAATTTCAGGAGCAGAGGTTGTACATGCAATTTCAGAGGCCCAAATGAGTCCATTCTGGGTGGAAGGAGATGACTAGTAGAAAAATGCCTTGCAGCAGTGAGAGTTTTGGACCTGATTCTCGAAAATGTTATTTGTATATCCAGAGAATAGGACACTAGGCCCGCAAGAAAATAATTTTTTGGCTTGAAATATATCTCTTGGAGCATCAACATATCACTACTTTACAGTGAAACTCTTTCACCCAGAACAAACTAATTTGGAGCTCTGGAATTCCTACTTTCACACTGCAAAGAGGCTATTGTGTTTAGCGTCGGTTTCTTTTCTTAAACTCCTTTTGGTGTTGTCAGGACCACCATCACTGAGACGAGAAGTTCCATCTGTTATGGTTGATTTCAATTTGGGCACAAGAGTTGGAAGAGTCTTTGCATTGCCATCATCCATTGTCGTATCATCACCCATTAGATCATCTTATTCTGGCTTAGAATTCATGACATCAACCTCTGCGCCATGCATGAATGCAACTATGTTGGTTCTCTGAGCAGGCATGGTTTCCTTGGAATTCTTTGGCTTGAAATATATCTCTCGATGTACCAAGGTACCGTCTCCTTTTTTTCTCCTGGGCAGAGATAGATGAGTAGTAAGAATATGCCCTAGAATAGTGGAACCTCTAGCCATTATGCCCCAAAGTGTTTACTGTACCTGGAAAAAACTACTACCATAACTTAACAAGAATTTCCATTTGCTCGAGACGATGTTTGAAATGAAAATCAGGGAGGGATAATATGACCCTCTGCAAATGATGGTTTAATGCATATCAATGGAATATCTCCTCGAGCCTTTCGTTGATCAATGATAATCTCCAGGGTTCAAGCGGAATGAGTTGTCACCATCACAGCTCACTAATTGCATAATTAGAAAAAGGTGTGAAGGTCATGGTGACGACGAAGAGAGATTAAGAATTAAAAACTTCTTAAAAGCGTCCACCCGTCGACACACAAAAAACAAATTGCATCGTGTTTCAAATGAATACTTGGAAAGGATAACATACTTGTGCGCAAATCTTAGTTTAATTCGTAGTAGTGAAAAAATTTGTCCAAACTTCTGGACATTAATGAAAATCTTAATAGTTCCTGCAGGATGAAGTACTAGCATTAAAGCTTATTTATTGCATATCTGGAAACAAGTAGGAAGGTAGCGATGATGGCGAATTGTGACGAAGCATTATACATTTCGTGCATCGTCCAACCCGTGAAACCGATTCCAAGAAATACCCAAGTATGGAAAGCGGTCGAGCGGGTTACAAAATAAAAAAGGCAGAAGATATACCCAGGAGACGTGAAGGGCCGATGGTCATATTGCACCTACGTGACATATATCGACCGTCAATTTGTATGTCACAGAATTTCTTTTGTTGGTTCTGCGTAGGGGAACAACGAAAGCACAATGGAAAGAGGGAAATTCGTATATTGTTGAACCTTGGGTTCTGTATATAAAAGGATGAGACATTGGAAAAAAGGACCAAGTAAACAAAAAGCTAAAGAATACGAGATGAAGGGGGGTTTGTTTGCAAATTTTTAAATCGCAGAAGTCCGGGTGCTAGTTTCAAGCGGAGGAACAATGGAAACACAATGTTAAACCTACCTATGCAGCAACCCACATTTCAAAAAGAAAAAGCGGAGAGAAAAGAGAAACTAGAAATTTTCAAAAAAACGAGTAATACACACTAAATATGTACTATAAAGTATGGACATGAGATGTTATATAGCATGTACGGAATCCTCATTCCATACTTAGCCACTTTTTGGATCGCGGGTTCTCGAAACACGAGCTCTAAATTGGGCATCCATTGTTTCGTGGCCTATAAATAGCATTCAAAATTTCGCAATATAAAAATTGGTGAGCGGACTTGCGGGGTGGCTCGCTCAAAATTGCACTCCTTTTGTTTCGTTTCATACAAACAGTATTCGGAGTTCCGCGATATACAAATTGCAGATGGACTCCGGGGCTGGCAGCTTCAAGACTGCGATTGTTTACAGATGGTAATCCATGTTAACTATTGGACATTATCTAAAGATATTACTTTGAATACTAAATTATTAATATTAAATATTGATATTGTACACTTTAATTAGACAAGGACGTTTGTACAATATGAAACGGGGAAGTGGTCGGTCGGTCGGGTTGGTGATATAAAAGTAAGTCAAATTTGAATACGTGAATCCGCCAACTTCCTTACCAAGAGATTTTCTAAAAAAGAGGAACAATACATAAAATCTACTTTTAGAAAGTACGGACAACAGATTTTATAGAGCAGGTATTGTTCCTGCATTCCATACTTAAGCTAATCTTTGGATCGTCGGTGCTCAGGCTAGTGGGCTCAAAACTGGGCCTCTATTGTTTTGTTAGCTACAAATAGCACCCAATAGTTCTGCGATATACAAATTGGCAGGCAGACTTGCGGGCTGGCTCTGTCAACATTGCATTTCTATTATTCCATTTCCTTCAAACAACACTCGGATTTCCACCGTATACAAATTCATAGATGGACTCCAGGGCTAGGGGGGGCAAGCTTGTGATTGTTTACGAATGGTGATCCCTATGAACTATGTAACACTACCAAAAAAACATTATTTTCAAAACTAAAGTATTAATATTAAATATTGATATTGTACAATTTAATTACATAAAATTACAAAAGGATGTGAAATATCTTATTTGAAAGAAAAACCCACGTATTCGGAAAGTTGTGTTCCAAAATTTTGTATAATATGAAACGGGCAAGAGGTCGGTCGGGTTGCTGATATAAAAATGTGTGGAAATCTGAACAGGTGTATCCGTCAAGTTCCGCACCTACAAAATTTCGCAAGAGATGAGTTATACATACCAAATATGTAATTTTATAAAGTATGGGCATGGTATTTTATAGACCATGCACGCAACCCTCATTCCATACTTGGTCACTTTTTGGATCGCGGGTTCTTGGGATAATGGGCTCAAAATTGGGCCTTTGTTGTTCTGTGCCCTACAAATAGCACCTAGAGTCCCGCGATATACAAATTGACAAGCGAATTTGCGAACTATTTCAATTTTAAGGGCCTCCTGTTGATGTAATAGCACAATTGGACTTGGGCCAATTTATATTCGTTTCTTATAATATAAAATGGAGAAGCAGTCGGTCGCGCTAGTGACCTAAAAGTAATTGAAACCTGGAGTCGTGAATCCACCAACTTGTGCAGGTAGAATTTTTTCGAAAACCGAGTAATACATACTAAGTATGAACTCTTACAAGGTATGGACATGAGGTTTTTATAAATCTTGTACAGATCCCACATTTCATACTTGGCCACTTTTTCGATTGCTGGTTCTCAGCCTGGCGGGCTCAAAGTTGGGCCTCTATTGCTTCATATCCTACAAATAGCACCCAGAGTCCCGCGATATACAAATTGATAGCTGAACTTGCAGACTGGGTCACTCAACATTGTAGTTCTATTGTTTTGTGTCTTCTAAACACCATTAACAGGAAACGGGTAATACATACTAAAGATGTACTTCTAAAAAAACTATGGACATGAGATTTTATAGAGCATGTACGGATCCCTCATTCCATAATTAAGGCACTATTTAGATGGAGGGTTCTCGGGCTCGCGGGTTCAAAATTGGGCCTCTATTGTTCCCTGCCCTACAAATAGCACCCACATTTCCATGATATACAAGTTCACAAGAGGACTTGTTAGCTATTTGAATTTTAAGGGCCTCGTGTTGATGTCATAGCACAATTGGACTTGGACCAGTTTATATTCTTTTTTTACAATATCAAATGGGGAAGTGGTCAGTTAGGCTGGTGATATAAAAGTAAGTGAAATCTGGAGTCGTGAATCCTCCAACTTCCACACTTACAAGTTTTCCAAAAAATAAGTAATACATACTAAGTATGTACTCTTATAAACTATGGACATGAAATTTTTCTAGAGCATGTACGGATCTGCCATTCCATACTTAGCCACTTTTTGGATCGCGGGTTCTCAGGCTGGCAGGCTGAAAATTGGGCCTCTATTGTTCTGCGCTCTACAAATAGCACCCACAATCCCACGATATACAAATTGACAAGCAGACCTGTGGGTTGGATGAATCAACATTGCACTTCCATTGTTCCATGTCCTCCAAATAGCACTCAGATTTCCGTGATATACAAATTGATAGATGGACTTGAGGGCTAGAAGGTTCATGTTTGCCATTGTTTTTGGATGGTAATCCCTACCAACTATCTAACATGATCTAAAAAACATCATTTTCTATACTAAATTATTAATATTAAATATTGATATTGCATAATTTAATTAGACAAGAAAGTTTGTACAATTTGGTTGGGCGAGTGATATAAAAGTTTTCCGAAAAATGAGCAATACATAGTAAACATGTACTTTTATAAAGTATGGACATGATATTTTATAGAGCATATGCAGATCCCTCATTCCATACTTAGGCATTTTTTAGATCATGAGGTATTGGCCTGACGGGCTCAAAATCGAGCCTCTATTGTTCTGTGTCCTACAAATAGCACCCAGACTTCCGTGATATACAAATTGATAGGTGGACTTGTGGGTTGGTTGGCTCAACATTGCACTTCTATTGTCCCGTGTTCTCCAAACAACACTCAAAGTTCTGCGACATACAAATGGGCAGGACTCCAGGTCTGTCGAGTTCAAGATTGCAATTGTTTACAGATGGGCATCCTATCTAACTTTATCTAAAAACATTGTTTTGAAATACTAAATTATTAATATTAACTATTGATATTGTACAATTGAATTACACTAAATTATTAAACGATGTTAAAATGCTTATTTTTTTTAAAATGAAGGAAACAAAACAAAGTTTTTTTAAAATTCTATCACCGCAAGCATAACAAGGACCAATTTGAATTTTAAGGGCCTCTTGTTCATATGATAGCACATTTTCACTCCGCATAGTATATATTCGTAGATTTCAAATTATTCTAAGATATTAATTTTACCGAGTTCATCGATTAAGCAAAAATGCCAAAACAACGACCAATTTGAATTTTAAGGGCCTCTTGTTGATATGATAACACAATTGCACTTTGCAGAGTATATATTCGTTGATTTCAAATTATTCCAGGACAATAATGTTACCAAGTTCATCGATCAAGGAGATCTGCTAAAACAAGGCACATACTATATTTGCGTCACATCGCCATAGAAATTATCAAGCAGATTTGCGGGCCAGCTGGCTAAAAAAATCAATTATATTGTTTTGTGTCCTCCAAAAAATAGTTGGAGTTTCGCAGTATACAAATTGGCAGACGAAGCACGCAACCAAGAACCAACCAAACTTCAAACAAACTGCAAGCAAGTTCCCAGAAGGTTCCATAGAACAAGACCCATCAACCTTTGCACCAAACAATTTGATATACAATGAAAAGACGTCGCCACATCCATTTTCTCTTGCATCTGGTATATGTTCCTAGTAGAAAATAACCCGAGCCATGGGATATATGGGGTTTGCTGCCATGCTTCCCATTTTTTGGACCGAACAATCTTATCCACGTGCAATCCCAACTAGCCAAGTCTGACGAACATTCATCTGGATGTTGAAGAAATATTACAGAGACACATGAGGTATTTTCGTTTCCTGCAAAAGTTTGATATATATATATATATATATTTTAATATTTTTTTTCCCTTCTTCAGCCAATATGCAAAATTGCATTGTCCTCATTTAAGGTGAATTTGTTGTGTATCCAAATCTCCTGCAACAAGTAGACAGTGCTTGCCTTTTTCTGTAGATACATTTCATATGACAACTCTGCCAACTTAGGAAGCACATTTTGTAACAGAAGGTGCCTAACTGTACAATGCACGGTTGTGTTTCCCATGATTCGGATGATAGCATTGACGCAATGTCCATATATATATGGACATTTTTCACCGCATCATAGACAATCAATCGTATCATCACTTATCAAAGTGGAGGTAGAAGTAGGAGAGTTGCATTTTTCACATACAAGTTCAAAGGGGGTCGAGTACACATTGGTTGCAACTAAAACACCTTCAACCTGGGAACATGAGCATAGGAACTAATACATTAAACAATATAATACACAACTGCAACCCCCCTCCCCTTAAAAAAAAAAAAAATCAAACAGGGCACAGAAATTTGTTGAACGTTATTTCTATAAGCAAAGCGAGTTTGATTTTGTGGATGTATACGCACAATAGTTGTAGAGCTAGCTAGTTTCTTCAGATCCTCTACTATATTTGCTCGCAACTCTATTACAAATGTTGCCTGGTTTTTCTGAAAGATCCTTTCTCTAACATCCATTTTCTTTGTTATATTTTTGAACAACATAAGTGGAATCTGCGCTTTATGCAATTGTTGTTCCATTGATGAAAACAAATTTGAATACATATCGAACAATTGTAGCTGCAACATGGAACAGTGCAATATTTGTGTAACTTACCCGAGATACATGCACATGTGAAAGTAAAGGAAAAAACTGAATATGAAAAGCGGTACCAATTTTAATAAATCTCCATCTATTCAGTTTGTTTAAGTGTAGCAATGCAGTGAAAACACAACGGGCATGAAGCAGGTTAGTATGCAGAAAGGCATGTAATGAAGATAAGTTACCATGTAGGAAGGCACGCAACATGTATATATAATAAACTAGGTGAACACATATACAGACCATAAATGAAATACAAAACAACGCAATATGAAATAACAGTACAACCATGCACCTTTCTATATCCTCTTCAACCGATGCAGTGAAGACTCCCTCATTTTCTCCAGCTATTCTGTTTGTTTGAATGTGGGAACACACAAAATACAATGAACATGAATGGAAGTTGGTATGCATCGGAGAACAAGCAATATGTACATACAATAAAACTAACTCAACGAGCATTCTACAAGATAGGCAGAAGCATGAACCTTTGCGCTTCTCCATCCATGGTTGTAAACATGTACTTTTTTTTCCCTGCCCAAAATATATTACAAGCCACAAAATATCACACAATTGGATGGTCGTAGCTAAACGATTTATGGTTTTCCGTGGAAAATTATCTATATATGCTTCCACCGATGGAAATACATGTTCTTTATCCTCTCCACAGACTGTTGTTCCCATGACACAAGATTTTGTTTTTCCATGGCAAACTATGCAGACATGCTTCCAGACATCCAAATATAATCTTACAAAATCTTTGTTGTACATATCATATCTCAAGCACAACACAAATTGTATCGTGTGCACACCAGTCTGTGTAGAGGAGAAAGAACATGTAATGTCATATCGACACATCTGACCATACATGGTTTATAAATATACCCTGCATATGCTTTATTCTAACAAAAAAACAGTGGATACTACAATTTCACATGTAATCCTCAAACAATTTCGCATGCAACTATTTTATTTCATGCCAGCACTGAAGCACCAGCAAAATCTCATAGAAGAACATATATCGACCTTGAAAGATAGGGAAAATAACACAACTGCATGTCGACTCGTGGGTGCAGGGGATGAACATCATAAAGCACCCCAAAAAACAGTAATAATCCAAAAAAAAAAGAAAAAAGAAAATCTCCAACCACTGCTGCTGGACCGAAACCCTGCAAGGCCAAATCAAACAAAAGAAAATAGCAAGAACCAAACTAGTGAGAAAGCATGAACAGGCCGAACTTCACCCCCAGGTCCCCAAAGCGTAAACCCGAGCCAAACAAACAGAACCAGCAACCCATGAACCAACGAACCAGCAAGAACCACCGAGCCAGCAAACAACATATGTATCTCCAACGATTACAAAATTGCAGCCCAAGCACAGAAGGAACCAAAAATATACGAGGACCATGCCACTACAAATAAGAAAAAAATCTTACTTGGAAACTGCAAACACTGAACAAAAAACAAGGAATAGAAAATGAAACTATGGCATCGAAAATTACTCCGAAACGATGAAATGCAGAAGAGCAAGTCGAATCGCAAACGAAACAACAACAAGCAGCAACCGACAAACCACCAAAAAGAAGTCACTGAACTAGTAAACAATGTATGTAGCCTCAACGATGACGAAATTTCATTGCAAAGGTAGAAGAAGGATGAAACATACAATGTCTATTGAACTGGCGGTGGACAACAACACTATGCAAATTCACTATAACTGTATGGAAAATTGTGAGGCAAAATGTACTCTGAGAAGCATATTTACATAAACATTTAAGGTTGTCAGGTTGTCTAAGGACCTTGTAGTATGCAAACATTTAAGCTATCAAGCTTGTTGGATGATGTCGCATCATGTAAACATTTAAGCTCTCAGGCTTATTGAGGCATCTCGAAAAAAGTGTCAATACATTTCAAGAAAAATACATCTGGCAAGGACGTTATAAACTTTGGAATTCTCAATCACTATAAACCTTGGTTATCAAAACATTTCAATATGCTTAGTACATATCAAAACTTAGGGATATATTCATCTAGAAGAAAATTCTAATACAAACATTCGAACTAATGCTAGCATTAATCCACCTTCAAGCAATGTACAACAAAAACATATGATTCAAAAAGACTGTATACGAGAAAAAAATTGGATATGTTGCCATATAAAACATTGGGAATAGAGAAGCTCTCTTATCCAATCAGATGAGTACATATATGGTATTTTTTATTATATAAAAATATATGCTTTTAATTCCCTAGCTCCAACAATAGGTATTATGCAAATATTTTTGTTCAAAGGACAAACTAATTTGTAGTCAACGAATTATCGATCGCTATAGTCCCTCTATGCCTACGGCAGGGACTAATAATTATGGATACTTACATTCTAGAAAAAAAATGTGAAATACTTTTTCCTATGTAAATTTGAGTTCTAGAAAGGGTGCATTCTTTAAGCTACTGTTGTTTTCTGGAAGGTAATGTAGATTTAACTCGGATTTCTGATAAAACATGTGAGTTTCATTTTCTGTAGAAAGTTCCCGTAAAAAATTGTATCCCCATAAAAGGCTATAAGGTTCTGTGATAGGATGAAAGGATGTATTAATGGCTTTATAATATAGTGGCATAGTGCTTAGACTTTACAGTTCCTTATGAGCGAAAGGTTATCTTATGTGTAGGATAAAAGCCTGCAACATCGATCTCTCCATGAGGTTGGAGAGAACGATTTTCTTATTATTATTGGATATTCACTTCCTAAGTTGATTCTATGACCTATGGACCATTTTTAACTAAATATTGTTGTTACCTCGACCATTTTTCCAATCCTTACACTCACAATGAATGGTGGACTGGATTCATGCTTATTTTGTATTAGGAGTTGAATATTTTTAAAATCAAAACTTCCATAGATTTAAAATCCCTATTTTACCATGTTGAGTGGTCTTATTACCATGGTAATGAAGACTTTGAGTCGTCACCCTCAAGTGAGATTGGTTTCCAAGTCAGAGAATTCCTATTTACCTGCGCTTATATTCATATTGCTGGGATAATTTCTTTCTAGTTAACTCTTCTAGAGTCAAATTTTAGGAGTTCAACATAATCGTTTACTACTGGAAATTTTAATAAAGTTTACTTCTATTAACCCTTTAATTTGTTACTTAATCATCAACGAAGAGGATTTTAATACTTTTTTTCTTCTGTCAGATATAGTTTTGGGTGTTGACCATTATACTCAAGTAAATTTAAGAATTTCTCTAGTTGCTTTGAAATCGTTCTATTACATTACCATTTTTACATCATTTTGTTTTGATCTCAAAAGGTGTGGATATTATCTTGAAGATGGGTCCTTGTATTTTTCGAGGGAACCCATCAGAGTTTGGAAGGATAACCATCTTCTTGTGTTGGGTTGACCTCCTTCTGAAATCTGCTCCGACACAACACCAATGCAAGTACCATCTTCTCTTCTTGAAATTATTACTTCTTTGATAATTATTCTCTACTCAATATTGTCGCAATAGTAACATGGATATGTTTCCATTAAGTAGGAAAGAATAGATGATTTTGAAATCCCGAAAAAACCAAACTCCCCATGATGTTGTCATTTGCACTAGAAAGTAAGTATAAAATTTTTAGTGGTTTATTAGAGAATCTATAAAGAATGTATACTACGTTAGCTCTTTATATTTTATTATCAATTTATTAACTTTCTCTTTTCCTTCATTTTCTACAGGTAAGGAGATGTTTCCACCCTGTGGGATCTTCCAAGGATGTGAGCAGGCACTCGGGTTCCATGACCCCAAAACTTCTTCATTCCATGGAACCTTAAATTTTTTATTTTTATATATATCTTCCAAGGATGTGAGCAGGTACTCGGGTTCCATGACCCCAAAACTTCTTCATTCCATGGAACCTTAAATTATATATATATATATATATAAAATTTCTCAAGGAGAAATTTTCTCGGTTTAAGAGTACTGAAATCTATTTATAAAATGTAAAGTACAATCTTCTATTTTTGTACCTAATCTATTAGTTTATAGACATAAATTCATTAATTTCTTTACAGGAATAATTATCAACAACTACCCTCTTGTCTATGTATATTTTTGTTCTTGATTTATTTTCATTTCTGAACTAAATACAAAACTTTATATTTTATATATTGTACTGCAATCATACTATATCCAAATGAATATTGATCCAAATACTATAACATGATTTCTAAAATCGTATAGAATTACAAAGACTTGAAAAACATTAGATTTATATGTGATGCATAAATTAATTAACATTCTGCAAATTTGCATATACTCCTATATTCAATTATTTCCATAGTTAACACATATAACACTAAGAAACCATGAATATAAACTGGTATAAATAAATACATATATGTACCCAAGGAACTGAAAACAAATGGAACAACCATGTTCCACCCAACCGTAGATGTAGAACATCCAAGCTAGTTGTCTTGATCACCCCCAATCCTGACTATGACTCCGTAAGGGAGATTTGAGCTCCACTCCTTAGCCAATATGCCATTGTATAATTCAGAAATCATTTTCCTAACACTAGAGTGCTCACATAGCAAATATCTCCTTCCATAACATACTAAGCAGTGTCCTGCCTCCCACATATGTTGTATTTATCTTCATTGTGCATAGGACGTTTCATTGAATTCCCTTCCCTCCTTGGAAATTCACAGATTTAGAAATCCTTGATTTTTAGGGGCTTCTAGTGACAACACTCCACTATCGACACTTGTTAAATCTAGCTCTGAGTTAACTCAAACATGTTCCCCACTCATGGATTCATAGTCAGTTATTTTTAACTTGGTTGTTCCATATGTTTCTGGCATTTATCAAATTAAGTGTTTTTGTCTCTTTCATTCATCCATCGAAGGAGGAAAGTTGGAAAGTCAAACTCTTGCACAACAATTAAAAAACTAATAGTTAAATGCCTTAATAAAATCAAGTACAAATTTCTATAAATGGAAATTATTCCATAAAAATGTTTAATAGTGGATGATATTACATCCTCTCCCCCTTAAGAATGACATTGTCCATAGTGTTAGCCCTTGTTTTCAGTGATTTCTTGGATCAGAGTTGGATATGATTTCATCATTTCCTCTTCCAGCTCTCAAGTCGCCTCCTCAGGACTGAAGTGTTTCCATTGCACTTTTACCTGGGAAATGACTTTGTTCCAAATTACTTTTCTTTCTTGTCCAAAATGCATAGAGGTTCCACTTGGAACTCACTTTCTGGTTCCACTTGCATCATGTTCAAATAAATAATTTGAGTAGGATCGTGAATATTCCTTTTTAATAAAAAAACATGAAAAACATTATGAATTTTCAAGTTAGCAGGGAGCACAGTTGGTATGCCACTGGTCCAATTCGAGCTAAAAATTCAAATAGACCACAAAACCTTGGTTCCAACTTGGAAAATCTCCCTAAATTTAACGAGCTCCTTTTTTCTTTAACTTTTAGGTATACATGTTCCTCAACATAAAATTCCTTATGCCGCCTTTTCTGATTTGCATAGTTTTTCTGTCGATCTTGTGCAACCTTTAAATTATTTTGTTTCACCTTCTTGACCATCCATTCCATTTCTTGGAGCATATGTTCCATTCATTATTCAGTCAACCAAATTATCCCAATTTATCGGAGTTGTGCATTTTCTTCCATATAAAACTTCGAAAGGACTCATTTTTTTCGACGCTTGATGATCATTATTGTATGTTAATTTGACTAAGTGCAGGTACTCTTCCCACTTAGTTGGTTTCGTTCTTGCATACATTCGTAACATATATTCAATAATCTGGTTTATACATTGTGTGTGTCCATCCGTTTGTAGATGATAACTTGTACTGAAATTCAAATTAATTCCCAGACATGAAAACAATTATTTCCAAAAATTTTGCTGGACAGTTGGTTTGGAAAGTTAGTTGTCATTGATGTCAACCCTTGGAGAGTGATATTGGATATTGATGTCAACCCTTAGAGATTGATTTCAACACTTGGAGAAGTCTATAATCCCCATATATGTGGATGATATCATTGGACAATTGATTATCATTTGTATGGTTGAGAGTGATGGGTGTATTTGGAGAAGTCTCTCAAGTGGTCCCCTTATGATGTAGCTTTTATAAAGGCCCACACGAGAAGATAATTTGTAGAAGTCTACAATAAAACCATAGGTGTCGTCATGGGACCCAATTTTTTTTGAGTAATAATGGCATGAAGGATGGATTAAATGAAAGTAACACACTCATAGATGGATAATGCTCGTCATGCCATTTTCGGTGATATGTGGACCACCACGTGGTTCCTCACGGTTAGGGAGATATGTCCTTGTCAAGTTGGAATCCGCAAGGAGAGTTTAGTCACGAGGAGCAACCCCAAAGAAATATACCATTTTCCATTGATGTCAAAGGGGGAGAGAGAAAAACATTGATGAGGAGCGATGATCACAAGGGGAGCATGAGTATTACCATGACTAAGTGTTGCCATCAATGTTGGTGTTTCCATCAACAAAGGGGGATATTGTTGGACAATTGGTTTGGAAAGTTGGTTGTCATTGATGTCAACCCTTGGAGAGTGATATTGGAGATTGATGAAAACTTTGGAGAAGTCTAGAAGCCCCAGAGATTTGGATGAGATCGTTGGACAATTAATTATCATTTGTATGGTTGAGAGTGATGGGTGTATTCGGAGAAGTCTCCAAAGTGGTCCCCTTATGGTGTAGCTTTAAGCATGGCCCTCACGAGAAGACACTTTGTAGAATTCTACAAGAAACCCATAGGTGTGGTCATGGGACCCAAGTTTTTTTAGGAATAATGACATGAAGGATGGAGTAAATGAAGGAAAGACACTCATAGATGGATAGTTCTCGTTGTGCCATTTCTAGTAATATGTGGAACACCACATGGTTCCTCACGGTTAGGGAGATATGGTTGTGAAGTTGGAATCCCAAAAGAGTGGAAAAGAATCCCCTAGTTGGTTATAAGTCTTGGTCAAAGGCGTAAATTTGTTGTAACAAGAAAACCCTAGAAGCCCTAAATTAAGGAAAGGAGTTAGCTAGCACAAGTATAAATACATCCCAAGGAGTCATTCTCAAGTAAATTCACACACTTATTTATTTATTATCCTTCTGGTGATCTAGTGATCTTGTGGTAAGCTGGTAGCATCATTTTCTGAGGTAGAAAAGAAGGGTTGACGACAAAAATCTTGGAGTTTAAAAAAAACCCTAGTTTCTGAGGTGTATGCGGACTGCATTGGAGGAAGGTGCATACGTACGTGGGCTGAAATGGAGAAAGGTACATACATAAGTCGACTATATAAGAAGAAGTAGTGTACATGTGAAAAGGTCATGAAAACTTGAGTAGATGTTGGTTCCAGGTCCCTCAAGTCTGAAGAATTCTTGATTCAAAGGTCTTTGTTTTCAACCGTGTTTATACCCCATTAAGACTTTACACACCGGAAGATTGTACACCCCTCCACATAGGGGAGTTGTAGAGGGGCTTACCCACCCTGCAGGGTCTGGGGGAAAGTGGGCCCCCGACGGGGGTTCGGGGGGAAGCCCCCAAAGGAAAAATTTCCTTGTAAATGTATATTGTAATTTCATAGTAAATATGGTCTGTTTATTATAAGGTCGCATATCTGACGGTAGAAGTTATGTTAGGGTTTTTTCCCTATAAGGAAACCCTCTTTTATGAGAGAAATGTATTGCGGCTATGTATCATTGTGAATATTGTATTCTGAGAGAGGAGACTATGAGAGAAAGAAGAGGAAGTTACAGCGGGTGTGTTCTCGGTTGTATCCATTCATTTGTTCGAGAATAAAAAAGAAGGACCTGGCAATTTATCTGGTGGATATAGCCCACACTGGGTGAACCACGTATATTTGTGTCTCTACTGTATTGTGTATCTTTTGTGTTTTATTTCTGCATTTGTTTTTATTTTATTTCTCCACGATCATGTTTTTCTAACAACTGGTATCAGAGCTAAAGGTAACTCATAAGGAAAGAGGGTTCTTGGTTCGAGTGGGAGCAATGGCAGAAGATGAAAATTTTAAGGTCAATAAATTTAATGGCCAAAACTACCAGTTATGGAAGATGAAGATGGAAGATTATGTATATCAAAAGGATCTATTCCTACCATTGGGTGGAATAGAAAATAAGTTGATGGCCATGAAGGACGAAGAATGGGAGGTTCTTGACAGAAAGGCACTAGGAATGATACAGCTGAGCCTGGAAGCGTCACTGTCTTTCAATATTTGGAAAGAAAATACAATGAAAGAGTTGATGGATGCATTGGCTAAACTGTATGAAAAACCCTTGGCATCCAATAAGGTATTTCTAATGAAGAAATTATTTAATATGAAGATGTTAGAAGGTGGGTCTATTGCAGACCATTTAAATGAATTTAATACTATTACTAATAAGCTAAGTTATGTAAAAGTGGACTTTGATGATGAGTTCGGGGCTCTTATAATATTGTGCTCATTGCTAGAAATATGGAATGGCTTGGTCATGGTTGTAAGTAACTTTGTCTCTGGTTCAAACACTCTAAATTTTGATGATGTTGTTAGTGTTATCCTTAGCAAGGAAATGCGACGGAAAAGAACAAGTGAGACATTAGGTAATGTGTTAAACATGGAGAACAAGGGAAGATAAAAAGATAGAGGAAAGGGCTCAGGGAACCGCAGGAATTCTAGGAAGGGAAGATACAAATTGAGACACGGAAAGATAGAGTGTTGGAATTGTGGGAAGAAATGACATTTGAAGAAAGGCTGCATAGCTCCAAACAAACAAAGAGATGGACAACAGGAGAAAACTCAGGAAGCAAATGTAACAGGTGATGTGTTACAAGATGATTTGATTCTTTCTGTAGATAATATTTTTGAGTCTTGGGTAGTAGATTCAGGGGTTTCCTTTCATGCCAAACCCCATAAGAAACATTTTATATATTATGTTCAAGGCGATTTTGGATAGGTTCAATTGGGTGATGATGCACCATGCAAATGAATGCAAAAGTTAAAAATAAAGCAAAGGAATGGAAACCAATGGTTGTTGAAATAGGTAAGACATGTTCTAGATCTAAGGAAAAATCTAATTTCAACAGGGTAGTTGGCAAGTGAAGGTTGTATATCCATATTTACAGTTAAGGTGTGGAAGGTCACTAAAGGATCATTGGTCATAGAAAAAGGAGAGAAGGTAGGTACATTGTATTTATGTACTGGTAATACTGACTCTTCTATCTCTTTAGCTTATACAGGAGTGGATACAACACTGTGGAATCATAGGATTGGACACATGAGTGAGAAGGGGATGTAGATACTTCACAAAAATAAAAAAATCCCAGATCTTAAACAAATTGATTTGGATTGCTGTGAATATTTTGTTTATCGAAAACAAAAGAGAGTCAGATTTCTCACAGTCGAAAAAGAAAAGAAGAGTGAAAAGTTAGAGCTTGTGCATACAGATGTATGGGGACTAGCTTAGGTATCATATCTTGGTGGCTCTCGTTATTATGTTACTTTTATTGATGATGCAACTAGAAAAACTTGGGTTTATTGCATTCGACAAAAATATGATGTTTTTGATACTTTTAAGAAATGGAAAGCTTTAGTTGAGAATGAGACAGGAAAAAGGTTGAAGTTCTCAGATCAGACAATGGAGGTGAATATTGCAGCAAGGAGTTTGATGATTATTTTTCATACCATGGGATTTGTAGAGATAAGACAGTTCTAGGAAAACCACAAGAAAATGATGTGTCAGAAAGGATGAACAAGACAATCATGGAGCATGCAAGGACTATGATATTACATGTTGGTTTTCCCTTACAGTTCTAGGAAAATGTTGTAGATATTGTTGTTTACTTAATAAACAAAGGACATTCAATCTCTTTGGATGGTAGAATTCTATAGGAGGCATGGACAGGTAAAAAGGTAAACTATTATTTTTTGAAGACTTCCTGTTGTGAAGCATTTGTCCGTATTGATAAAAAAAATAGAAAAAAGCTTGAGGAAAAATCCAAGAAGTGTACCTTTATTAGATATGGTGTTAATGATTTTGTTTATCGCTTATGGTATTATGAAAAGCAGAAAATCATTAGGAGTAGAGATGTCATATTCAATTAGAAGTTCATGTAAAAAGATCAGTTGCAGGGAAAATACAAGAAAAAGAAAAAACAAAATACACAGTGCTTGATGAGATCACTGAAAAAGAAATTCCAAAGGTACCATAAAATCAAAATGTAAAACAACATGAGCAACAAGTACCTCAATCTCCTGCAAGTGTCTTTATAATATCTACCAGGTTAAGTAGACCCCCTGAACGATACTCTCTTTCATTGTATTATTTATTGTTTACTGATTCTAGTAAACCAGAATGTTATAAAGAGTCAATGAAGGTAGACACTAAAAATAAGTGGGAGCAAGGAATGAAAGAGGAAATGGATTCCCTGGTAAATAACCAAACTTGGGATTTGGTTCAGTTGCCTACGGGAAAAAGAGCATTACAGAATAAATGGCTTTACAATTTGAAGGAAGAAGATGGAGGAAA
>JASDQU010684395.1:87700-98087 GCA_032191745.1 Picea mariana
AGGCCACCATAATGGACCCAAAATCAAAGTCACCGAATTTTGATCGTCGACACTGGTTCACCTGTCTCATCATCCGGGTGGGAAGATGTAGACCCCAGGAAAAAAGGGGTTAATCGAGGATCCACTCCACTATCCTCAACTGGCATCCAGTGATCCATTAAGTTCCCAAGGATCCATACATCCTCACCACCATAGCGACGTTGCACTCTGTCAATAGGTCATCGAGCGCCTCAATCCAAATGAAATAACCCGACATTAGGTTCAGTCCCGAGCAGTGGTGAATCTCAAGGTCACCCACTCACTCGTACCCCGAGAGATGGGGGTCAATAGGAAGGGCCATCCCATGAAATGGGAGCCCCATAAAAAAATACACCTCCTCGACGACCGATAATGTCAATTGTTGTCCTCTCACATTGAAACACTACAGATCAGTGCTCCATGTTGTAGTCAGATACTGAAGCACGAAATCCTACAACTGTATCAACAAAAAGTCGAAGAAATTGAGCCACCCGTAGGATGCCAAGTGTCTTCGCATGCCCAAATTCTCTCTCATCGCCTACGATAAATGGTCCCAGTCGTACTCTCTCCAATGCACTAGCATCGTAATATCTGGAGTATGCTGATGACCTAAATTCATGCACAAACACTTGATCATCCTCATAATCCATAAAAAGCATAAAAATTTCACAAATTTCAAACCCCTCAGCCTTGTCTCCACTGTGCAGATTTCACCCAGACATGAGGGAACATATGTGTGCATTTTATTTTGACCGTTGCACAGCTGTCTGAGAAACATTCATGCATCACATGTGCAGTTTTTACCTAAACAAGTGTGCACATATGCGTGCTCGTTCTTTCCACAACTGTGCACTGATGCACAACTTTCTAAGAAACAGTCGTGCATCAGTTCGCAATTGTCAGTGAGATAGGTGTGCATCTAACATGTGCTTTTATTTTCCTTCCCTGTGCCCACATGCGTGGCTACGTCAAGCACAGCCGCACACTATGCGTTGGAAAAGAGATTATACCCACGCACATGTGTGCATGTATTCCTCCTTTTCTGGTGCATTGGTGGGCCCCTACCCAAAAAATCCCCTGTAAGGCCCTTCGTGCAACCCCTACCTACATTCTACAAATTTCACACGATGCAGGAGGATAGGATCACTAACCTGTCTCTCACCACTCCAGGATCGATAGCCTCATGCTCTCACAATCTCTAAATCTCCTCAACAGACTCTCGTCAATTCAGTTATGGTGACAGGTACAAATGAGGTGGCATTGTGGGCCCACCAACCATATATAGCCCCTTTTTCCCAAAGACCACACTGTTACAAGAGCCCAGAGCCTTCGTTTTCCGATCCGTTCTCAGCCATGGGATAGGTGACTTATAGGTGAGTTATAAATGAAGATGTTGAATGACATACTTAAGTTTTATGTGTTATTATAAAGGTTTTAAAGGTTAAAATTCTTAATGGTTAGAGATTATACTAAGTCTGGGTTAGATATTTTAAGAGTTAGGGGTGATAGTTGTAATAACATTTAGGGGTTGTAGAGTTAGGGTGAATAAAATATGAAGTTGGTAGGGGTATGTGTATTTTAGATTATCCATGCTAATGATTATGAGGGTTTAGAATGATAAGGATGATATGAATTATATAGGTTAGAGGATATCAAAATTATAATGATTAGTGGCTATGCATGATAAGTAATTAGTATTAGATATTATGTAAGATAAATGATTGTGATTTATATAGGTTTGCATTAGAAGACTTAGGCATTAAATTAATGGGGTAATGTATATAAATGTTGTAGTGATAAACGAGTATAAGGTTTACAAGTTATATTAACCACGGTTATAAGGATTAGTGGTGTAGGGGTCCTCATAGTCATTTATCACTACAACATTTATATGAGTTAAAAAATTAATTTAAATGATAAGTGATTAGTATTAGGGATTATACAAGCTAAATGACTGTGATTTATATAGTTTTGCATTATAATACTTAGGTATTAAATTAATGGGTTAAGGGATATAAATGTTGTAGTGATAAATGACTATACTGGTTACAAGTTTTGAGTGGGGTTATAAAGATTAGTGGTGTAGGGGTCCTTATAGTTATATGGGTTTTCAAGTTATTAATGTTACGGGTTATGTTAATGGTTATACATATTATATTTAGAAGTGTTGTCATTTGATACTAGTTAAATATTATAATGGTTGATGGTTAATGATAGAGTAGGTGTTGTAGTTTAGCGGTTATAATTGTTGAGCGTGATAGAGTTTTAGTGATATATTAGTGTTTATAAATGTTATATTTCATAAGGGTTACTGTAAGGGGTTTTAATACTTAGGGTAAAGGTGACAATAGTTGCAACTTAAGAGTTGGTGTTTAGGAGTTATAAGCATTGAGGTTTGGAGATTAAGAAGTTTATGTGTTAACAATTATAACTATAAAGAATTATAGTGACTATAGAGACTTAGAGTTAGGTGCTATAGTAGCTATGCAATGTAAGGATTAAGGGTTATATGGGATAGGGTTAGAAGGATTAGGGGTTAATGGTTATAATGTTTAGGAATTATAGATATTTAAGGTTATATTAAAAATTATATACCTTAGGAGTTAGATATAATTGGACTTCATTTTAGTTACAAGTTATATAGATTAAAATTTTAAAGTTATACAATTTAGAAGGTAATTTAGAAGGAAAGAGGTGGATTTTTAATGGCTATAGGATTTAGTATTAAAGTTTATTGGTGCATGGAATTAGGGGATTACATGATTATGGATTAAAGATGATATTAGGAATTATAATAGGTGTTAGGTTTTAAATTTGGTTTCTCACTTAGGAGGAGTTGGGGCCTTGCCATCAAAATGGAAACAAAACTTTCTCTTTCTAAATTTGAATCACAAGCATATTTTACATTAGTACTTGCCACCTCTCATCCACCATGCATCTTTGGAGTGATTGTAAATTGAGGCCATATTTTTATAAGCAAGAATTTTTTTTCTTTCTAGGTGGAATCTGATGAAAGAATTTTGTCTATCCTTTGAGGTGAACTATTCTCAGTCATGCAAAGTGTTAAGTTTATGGTAACTACCAAAGTGGATGTCATTATTTTTTATCCTAAAACCCTTATCCTACAACCCTTATCATTGAAACTTTTTCTATATAATGTATTGATAGAAAAATGTAAAGTTTTTTATATTATATCTAAAAACATATTTTACCATAAAATGTTTTATTATAAGTTATTTACTTTAAATTAATTTTTATAATTAGAAAATATATTTATTCCAATTTTATTAAAAAATAATTTCATTCCAATTTTATTTTATTTTCTTTTATTGAAACTTTTTTATATAATATTAAAAATATGTATTTATTTTATTTTATTTAATACTAACATTTTTGAGAATCCATCTATTTTTCTATTATTTCGACTTAAATTAATTCCAAAAATCAATCCATTTATCTATTATTTTGACTTAAGTTAATTTAAGATAATTTACAAACTTAAAGAAATTTAATATCCACACATTCATTACTCTTTTATAATATAAAAATAAGATATTTCCCATTTATATAATATAAAGATTCATAGGATTTAGTTTTTTATATATATAGAAAATGATACATGTAATTGACACATGAATTCTAACTCAAAACACACAATGTCATTTCAAACTCATATTTAATTGTACTCAAGCAAACTTATAAAACTCTTATTTAATCATCCCTATACATTAAGACCATAGAAGCATAAATAAACTATAGCAATGGAAATTCACGCCAGAGGAAGACTTGGAATGCTTGCCTATGGCATGGAGGCCTAATCTTTGATGTTTCATTCAATTCTGTTCAGGTCAGTTATGGTTGTGTTTTTTTCGGGGGTATATGTTTCATTAGGTTGGCTCTGTGGTTTTGAGGTTGCATACACATTATCTCAAATGGGATCCACGTCAGGGATCTGATTTCAGTTTTTGTATGGTGCTTTTAGATGTTGGATTGTTTATCTTTTGAGTGTATTTTATGCCAAGGCCTCAGCTAAAACTTAACCCAATGGAATTCTTCACACAAGACTTATACTTCAGGTAGGTAATTAATGTAGAATTATTGCTAGATTCCATCTAATTTTGGTTATGTTAGTCCTGGACTGAATTTTTTACTCTTGGTGATGTTTGTGACAAGGGATTGGTATTTTTCAGCTCATATAATTATCATGGTATAAGAGGTAAAAGTTTGAAGTCAGTGCTAATACCATGTCTATAGTTTAATAGCAAAATGTTTTAAGGGAAAGAGCATCAAAGAGAAATATAAGTATGGGCATCCATTTTGGAATGGTAACTAATTCTTAATAAACAAATTTAAATTGCTAAAAATAGGTGATCAAGAAGTCACTTCAAAATGACCATAACACATAAAAAAAAAAAATCACATGAATACAGGGTTCTGTTTTGCGATATAGAAATCAGTAAGTAATTACATAATGAAGACCCTGCTATAATCTTCATATCAACTCTAAAATTTTCCATCATAGCCTCCTATTTAGAAGGGGAGAAGCCTACACTGACAACACAAATTTATAAAATCTAAACATCGAGAGAAAATTTTTAAATTGAAAATTGATCAAGGTCCTCCAATGTCTCATTTCATAGCTCCTGAATTTCCATCCTACTTAATCATAGGTATTTACACATTGATTTGTTCAAACCAGGTGAGATTTGGTGAGTGGATAAGAATCAAGAAAAATTAGCTCACCTTAGCTACAATTAGCATAGCCTCAAAGGTTTCATCTCGCTTGGAAAATGAAAGCCTAATCACTCGTAATTTTCATTTATCATCATACTGTAGAAATTCTATGCTCTAATGGTACAAGTTTTTAAGTGTTTAAAATTTGATTTCCTGGCTTGGATTGATCATCAGACCTGAATAAATTTTGCATGGGATCTATGCTTGGCATACAAAATATTTTCTAGTGTCCCATATATTATTTGACATGGGACATTTTAATAAATCAAAGACGCTGCATGGACGAAACCATGTGATCTTTAGGGAACATTTAATTAATATTTGGGCTGATGAAAGCAAGCTAAAATATAAAAAATCCATGTTTATTAGGCACCTGTGTGTTTTCAGAGTGGTTTGGGTGGTCCATGCCAGTTGTTTATGAATTTCTATCATCAGTTTATCATTTATGATATCACTTGTAGTGGTTCTAATAACAAGGTTTATTGATAATTTTCTAGTACTGAACTTGGAGATGGGTTCCCATGGAAGAGACGTGATTGAACAAAGTTGGCTCAGTGACTTATTCTATTGGTTGGCTAAGAAAGCAATTAAAGAATGAAAATGTGATCAAATTCTTAAAGAAAAAAATGTAATTAGGTTAAGGAATAGATGTCAAACTAAAATAGATTGTTACAACTACAACTAACAAACGCATTGATTAGCTGACTATGTCAAGCTAAATTGAATTTCAATAAATATCCGCCTTACTGCCTATCTAATTCCCTTTTCCAACCTTAATTTTAAGGTTCAAACTATTTAATCAAAAACATAAAAAGAATGAAATCACCCATGCAGGAACTACATGAATAAAAATTAAGGCGGNTTCTGAACCAGGGGTTGCAATTCACGTTCAGGTTTTCATGGGCTATCGAACAAAATGCTAAGACTCACCCAAAATCATAAGGTAATTAATGCATATAACTGACCTCCAATCCTAGTTTCTTGACGGGCTGTATGAAGGCGGTCGTGTCCTTTTTCTGGAGAGATGCCTCATCAAGGGCTCCGTCATCTTTGAATAGCTTCCATACTTGATCATCGTCTTTCTTATAAGCCTAGCGTCAGCGATTCCTTCTTCCTTTCAAACCAGGAGTCGTTCGAAATCTATTCTTCTTCGGCTTGAAGGACCCTACCTGCCTTGTTCGTCCACCACCTTCGTTGTGTTGCTCGCGCTCTGTCCACCACCGTTTTCACTCGTGGCAGGTAAAGGTCGAAAGGTTTCAGTTGGCTAAGAAATTCAACTCTGCAAACTCTTTCAACCCTCTGGAATGAATATTGCCTACATTTTGGTGGCATCCATAGTTAACAAGTAGAAGAGACCTACCGTGATAGGGCTCCATATGATTCATATCGGGTAAATGGATGAATTAACAAATCCTTCTCCTCGAATGAGATGGTAGCATACTCCTCCCCAAGCCTTTATTATGAATGGGAGTCCCGTTAACTCCACTGCTATCTAATCCTTTATTCGAACTGGGAACAGAGGAAAGAACACCCTTGTTTAATAAATAATCAAATTCATTTCTATATACATACGTTGATAAAAAAATTGGATCACTCGGTACGGGAAATCCATGGATGGTTTGTGGGTAATGACCCATTGAACCAACCAACAGAATTCTGAACTCTCCAAAATGGAAAAATGGCAAATAACACTGGGAAATACAACCCTTCGTTGCTGAGATTAACCTCCACCACACCNCAAAAAAATTGGATCACTCGGTACGGGAAATCCATGGATGGTTTGTGGGTAATGACCCATTGAACCAACCAACAGAATTCTGAACTCTCCAAAATGGAAAAATGGCAAATAACACTGGGAAATACAACCCTTCGTTGCTGAGATTAACCTCCACCACACCAAATTCGATCTCTCAAACAAAAATCAGTCACAAAAGCTCATTAAACCAGAAACGAACACCGAAAACGAATGCTCAAATAAAAAGAAGCCACAAAACCTCATGCAGTTAAAAATGGATGTTGAAAACTCATGCAACCAGAAACGGATGCCAAAAATGAATGATCAAAAATCAGTCACAAAAACTCATTCAATTAAAAATGGACACTGAAAACGAATGGTCAAACAACAAGCAGTCACAAAAGATAAAACTTAGGATTTCAAAAAAGCTGAGGCAGTCACAAAAGCTAAAGCTTCTACGTTCATTACAAAAGCTCATGCAGTACCAAAAGCTACAGTAGTCACAAAAGCTAAAGATCCTACATCTATTACAGAAGCTCACACAGTCACAAAAGCACAAAATCTAATCAATAAACCGTTGCAAAAGCTCATGCAGTAACAAAAGCTACAGTGGTCACAAAAGCTCGCAGTCACAAAAGCTAAAGCTTCTACAACAGTTAGAAAAGCTCACACAGTCACAAAAGCACAAAATCTAATCAATAGACCATTGCAAAAACTAAAAAACCCAATTTCTGGTAGGAACACTCGAAAGTATAAAAATCTCCAACAAAGCCACATGTTTCTACAAAAATCCTACGTATTTCGAGGCATGCACGAGTACTTCGCACATACGTGTTATGGGTGATGAAGACTTTATCGTTCTTCACTAGTGGCGATAGGTAAGATGTGAGTAATAAGTTTTGATTGGAAATATAAATCAATAATATAAATCAACCATAAGAGTGATGAAAAGGTGATGAAATTATTTTAGTATTTTTTTTAAATGAATTTTTGTGTAATGTATGAATTATATTTTAAATATTAGAGAAGTAATTACTTAAACATAATTAATAACTATTTATATGTGTCTTATTTAATGAATATATATAGTAATGAGTGATTATTTAAATGAGGTAAGATATGTTTTGATTTTTATTTTCTATTTGAATACATAAATAGGGTAGTGTTAATTACCAGTTGAACCATTATGATAGTGGAAATAATGTTAAATCTATGAGGGAGAGATTTTTTTGAAAATGAAGGAACAATATGACCTTAAATATTGGAAATTTGAGGATGTTTTGTGTACTACATAGGTTCTAGTCAAATTCATGACAATGTCATTAAAAGTAATTTGTAGTAACTGTAGAAATACTATTAGTGAAAGGTAAATTGTAGTAACCATAGAAATATAGTAGGATTAAGCATAAGGGCCTAAAATGTCATCATAACACATGGATACTTCCACATTATCACCTCCTTATTTGTCATTTGGTGCACTTATACTAACATTCATGCAATCTATAGTGTCTTCCTCCCATCCCAACTCTATGAAATGCACTCTTTTTGGAGGTGCATTTAATCTTGTTCCTTGGAGTCAATAACATGATTTTCTTGCAAGTTTGTTACTAAATTTTCTGATCTAAAAACATGGGAAAATTGAACTTTGTTTCATGATTGGATAGTTGATTTACATCAAAGGATCATGTTCTGAATATTACATGTCTTTCTTAAGTTTTTTTGTTTTTCATGTTTATGAGGATTTCTTATTGACCCTCTATAATTAATCCCTAGATTCCCAAATGTTGAACAACTAAGTCAATACCTTTAATAACTTTCATATCTTCTACTCTTTTATTTGCATGTCCTAGATTACCTCTAGATTCCCTAACAATGTTCAATTTCAACCACCATTCCTAAACGTGTTCCCACAATTTGAACACTGAAGGTTGAGAATGTTTAAAGTCAAGTCTTCACATTAGTTCTAGTTCACCTTTGGAAAATCTTGGTGAGTCTCTCTATTTCCCTTTGAGCTCTTAACCATATGTTAGGTAGTGAGGAATTCATCTTTGAATATTCTTAGGTTTCTGGCCTTCCACAATGAGTATATGATAAATCCTTAGGTTTCTTAGGTTTCTTTGAATAATAATCATCTAATAGAAGAAAAGGATAGTCATTTTTGACCGACAACATCTTTGTAATGATTACCAAATTTCATAGCTAGATCATAACTTAGAAAAGTATGTTATTTGTCTTCTACATTCATTTTCTCAAGTAATAAAAATTCAAAATATTCTTTAACTTTCCTTTTATATAATATTTAATTATCTCCATTATTATAAACTAATTAAATTATATTTTAAACATAATATAATCATTTTTTTAATAATATAGCATTTTATATTTTATATAATTATTACACTTATATCTTATGTATTATTATAATAATTTTATATTTTAAACTTAATATATTATTATAACTATATTTTAGATTTGATATTCTATGCTCCTTGCCCACAAATAAGGGGGTTTCATTCATCAATTTAGTATCTGGCTTGGGGTGACCTTAAAAACAGATTATTATTATTATTATAAATACTATACAATAAAACTTTTATCTAAATCAAATAATAATAAATCATAATAAAATAAAATATGATTTAACTTTCCTTTTATATAATATTTAATATTTTAAACTAATTAAAATAAATAAATTATACTTTGAACATACTAATCGTTTAGTTTTTTGAATAATATATTATTTTATATTCTCTAAGTATATTTTATAATTATTATAATAATCACATTTAAAAAATTTCATTTTATGGTATTATATACTCTTGGAATGGAAATGGCACGATCATCGACGCATTCGCCATAAGGCCCCTCAATACCTCGTCATCTGAGTTGTTATCTATCAACATGGGCTCGACATCATTCTTCACCAATGTCTGACCATCGACGAAGGAGACATATTCTTGAATGATTACCATATCGATGCTTGCAGTTGTCACCTCTTAGTTATGGCCACCGACGAAAAAGTCATTCGACAGGGTACTTCTAGCCCACGTTGTTTCATGATTGCATCCATGCTGTTAAATATGCGATAAATGTCAGCTTTAAGAAAAAAAATCATGAGCACCCCCAACTCTTTTACATCCAATCATCACCATCAACCCTTCTACAAATGGGGCATAGACTTCATGACTTGTCATCCTGCATCTAGTAATGGACACAAGTACATTGTCGTGGAATTATATTACTTTACCAAATGGGTCGAAGCTATACCGAGTTTCAAAACTACCGCTGACACAACAACGCATTTTGTCTTCAACCGTGTCATTACTCGATTCGGAATCCCACTGCAATTATTGTTTGATCATGGTAAACAATTTGAGAACGAGATCTTTGCAGAAATTTCTTCAAAATTAGGCTTCTCCCAGAAGTCCGCCTCCCCATACTACCTTCAGTCCAACGAATAGGTCAAGGTTTTCAACAAATTCCTCAAAACCATGTTACAACCTACCGTCAACAAACCTAAGACCAACTAGCATCATATGTTGTTTTCTGCATTATGGGATTATCACAATATATAGTAATGAGTGATTATTTAAATGAGGTAAGATATGTTTTGACTTTTATTTTCCAATTGAATACACAAATAGGGTAGTGTTAGTTACTAGTTGAACCATTATGATAGTGGAAATAATACTAAATTTATGACCGAGACATTTTTTTTGAAAATGAAGGAACAATATGACCTTAAATCTTGGAATTTTGAGGATGTTTTGTGTACTACATAGGTTGTAGTCAAATTCATGACAATGTCATTAAAAGTAATTTGTAGTAACTGTAGAAATACTATTAGTGAAAGGCAAATTGTAGTAACCATAGAAATATAGTAGGACTAAGCATAAGGGC
>JASDQU010684396.1:16597-38385 GCA_032191745.1 Picea mariana
ATATAACCACGCAGGGGTGCCCTTCCATGAAGAGACGTGACCTTTCATTGGGAAGGTGTCTCTTCATTAATTATTCATTAACTATTATAATGTATTTATATTTATTATTATATATTATGTTCATAACAGTAACTGGTTTATGATGTTGTCTTATTGTGAAAATTAATTCAAAGCATAATGTTCTCATCGCATTTTGAGTCGATTTTAAGCACCTTGCTTAGTTCTATCTTCTCACATGTCTCCATCATGATTGGATTTGGCACTGGTTCACCTTTAAAAATTCAGAATTTGGAGTTTTGCTTATGGAAACTTACACCTATCCCTTTGACTCAATGACCACGCTATAAGGGGTGTATCTATATTGTGAAAATCACTTAGGCCTTGCACCTGGTCTCATTTGCATACACTTGGGGGGGTTGAACAAAGGTCTTTGCGTTAATACAAGCTCGATCACCTTGATGCTTGTTGCTAGACCACACTCTCATGGGACCACTTCAACATTCAATCTTCTTAACCACATTATTCAAAAGGTGTTACTATTTATGTCAAATCTTTCCAAACAAACAATTCTTTGATTTGATGATTGGATTGCATTGATATAAGCTTGTGACTTAGCCAAATTTTCCAAGCATTGTAGGTAGTTGCTTTTTCAAACTTGGAATTTTCGATTCTCATACTTAGGCAAGCACCTTTCTGAAATGGATCGTTTTGGAGACCATTGGTACTTGTTTGATCTTTCGAAACATGGGCTTCCCAAAGTATAGACTTTGGATTTCTTTGAGTTGGATTCATGTTTTCTTTCCAAATTCAAGCTTTCGAAGCAACCAAGTAGTGGTTTGGAAAGGGGCCATTCTAGATCCCCATGCTACCAAGTTGTGTTTGTTCCCCTGTTGTTTTGCTTTGGACCTAGAATGACTGCATGCTTTAGGATTTTCAAACCATGTTGCATGTCATCAATAACAAAGATAAGCCTTAACTATCTAGCAAACAAATATGTAGTCACATGTGTTAGCACGAGTCAACACATGTTAGTGTACGCTAGCATTGTGTTAGCACACCCCAAAACTTAACATTAACACATGTCAATAGTGTTAGATACCTAATCTTGGGATTATGGCGTCTTCCAAATATTATTGTAAATATTTATTTAGAGAAATATGAAGAGTTGTAGGCGAATAGGAATAACCATCAAAGCTCTTGGAAGATGAAACCAAAGGTCATATCTCAATGTATTTATATATGTGACTCTCATTGATAAAATTCATTCATATGTGGAGTTATTCAAGCCTGGCCTGGTAGTGGTATCAGAGCTTAGGTATTTTTTGGTAACTCCAGCTTGCTTGTTGCTTCTTTCAACAGTTTTGTTCTTGTCTTCTTTTGCCACACGCTCCTTAGCGACAAATTTACGTGGAAAGATTTAAAAAAATTGCAGAGGCAGGTGGGGTAGGCCTAATCAAGGTGAGAGATTTGATCTTCATTATGTTCACCGTGGCAAGAATGGACATAAGGAAAAGACATGTAGGATCCCATGGGAGAAGATCAAAGAAAAGTGGGAACAAAAGGAAGAAAAAGGTAAAGCTCTTGAATCCGACCATTTTGTTATTGATCATTACAATATTGGCGTAAATGAAGATTTGTTCAAAACTTCATTTGCTTCTAGAGAGATGCATTGTTGCTTGACATTGGTGCTACTTGCCACTTGACTTTTCAGAGAGACTTCTTTGAGGAAATGAATGACAATTTAGAGGGTGTAGTATACTTTGCATATAGATCCAATCTCAAACTTATGGGAATTGGCACCATCATGCTCAAATTGTCGGGTGTCTCGGATCTTCTTTTACATGATGTTCTTTATCTTCTTGAGTTGCGGAGGAACATGTTGTCTCTTGTGCACATTCATAGCAAGGCCATACTATTCACATGTTTGATAGACAAGTTGAAATAAGGAGGTCTTCTGACAACATGGTTGCCATGACAGGATGGGAGGATGATATATTGTTGAAGTTGAAAGGGACATCTGCGTGAGCACAAAATTATACATACCTCTCTCACCATGATGAAGGTACATTATCATCCAGTCTCTTGTGGCATGCTAGATTTGGGCACATCAACAATGATAGTCTTCCTATGTTGAAGAAAAATGGTGTTTTTATTTGCCTACCATTCCAAGGAATTTGAAGCAATGTGATGCATGTATCCTTGGTAAACATAGCAAGCAAACCTTTTCATGATTCCACTTCGAGAGCATGAGAAAGCTATAATTGTTACACTTTGAGTTGTGTGGCCCCACACCTATTGCATCTTCCTTTGGTAATAAATATATCACGTCTTTTATTGATGACTACACTAGGATGTGTTGGGTTTATTTGTTGAAACATATATCTCAAGCAATTGAAACATGTAAAAGCTTTCATGTATGGATTGAAAATGAAGCACAATCTTGTATTGGCACTCTTCGTATTGATAATGGAGGGGAATATACTAATAATGAGTTTGAAAGCCATCTTTGCCAACATGGGATCAAGCATCAAACCGTTGTTCCATACAATCCTTTGTATGATGGTGTAGCAGAAAGAATGAACATGACACTCTTGAATATGGTAGGTTCAATGCTATTTTTCAAGAATGTGAAGTTAATGTTTTAGGATGATGATACATTTTTGTGTGCAGTGTTCTTGCGAAACAAAAGTCCATCTCATGCTCTTGGGAACAAGACTCCTTATAAAATGTGGTATGATCGCATTCCTTCGGTGAGGCATCTCAAGGTTTTTGGTTTCACATGTTATGCCTTAATTCCAAAGGAGCAAAGAATCAAACTAGGTGCAAGAAGTCGAAAGTGTTTCTTCTTGGGGTACTCAAATATTTCCAAGGCATATCGTCTTTACGATGAGGTAAACAAAAAAGTTCGTTATGTGGTTTTTCTTGAATCCACTAAGAATGACAAGGTCATTGAGCGTCAACTTGATCATCTGGATGATAAATTCACCTATGTAAAAGCATATCATGAGTTTGATAATGAGATTCCACATCTTGAAGGGGGGGTCCCTATCTTGGATCAATCTATGAATCTCCTTTTGAATTGCCATCTCCCCTTCATGTAGAAGATCCAACCCCTTCATCAGAATAGGAAGTTCAATTAGATGATGTGATTGAGAGGATTGAAATGTTGAACCTTGATGGGAATGCAACATCATCTCAATCAGTGGAGGAACTTGGACCATCACAAAAATGTCCAAATTGGCTCATAAAGACACTTGAAAGCATTTGTCTTGAAGAGGTTAGAAAGACCAGAACTAGAAGTTCAACAAGACAAGATGATGGAGGTGATGTAGATAATTCAAATTTAGGTGATGTCAATGATATGGATGTTTCATATGATCGTGAGTTGAATTTATCTACTAATTGTGAACCAATTTCCTTTAAAGAAGTTGTTTCTCATGATGAGTGGAAAGGAGCTATGCAAAATGAGTATGATGCTCTCATCAGCAATGGGACATGGAAGTTGGTGGATCCTCCATTTGGAACCAAACCAATTGGCTACAAGTGGGTCTACAAGAACAAGTACAAATCAGATGGCTCACTTGACAAGTGTAAGGTGAGGGTTGTGGCAAAAGGATTTGCACAGAAAGAAGGCATAGACTATGAGGAAACTTTTGCCCCCACAGTAAAATTGGCTACCATTCGTGCTTTGTTGGCTTTGGCAGCACAAAATAAATGAAAGATTCATCACATGGATGTGAAGACAACCTTCTTGAAAGGAGATTTGAAAGATAATGTCTACATGTCTCAACCAGAAGGATTTGATGTGAAGGGTCAAGAACATAAGGTATGCAAGCTCATCAAGTCTTTGTATGGCTAAAAGCAAGCACCTTGCTCATGGTATGAAAAGCTAACTGAGCATCTTTTGAAGATCAATTTCAAGCATTTTAATCTTGGTGATGCAACGTTGTTTGTCAAGAAAGTTGGCAAAATTGTTGTATATCTTGTGGTGTATGTAGATGATCTTTTGATAACATGGAACAATGAAGCATATATTGCATCCATAAGAAAGAATTGAAGAAGGGTTTTGAGATGACATACATGGGACATCTTCACTACTACTTGGGTATTGAAGTAACTCAAAATCCAAGGTATATATTCATTTCTCGAAATAAGTACATTGGAGAGTTGTTGATTAAATTTGTCATGACTGATTGTAATCCATTCTCTACTCCAGTAGAGCAAAATTTGAAGCTAACATCAAACGAAAGGAGTGGATTTGAGGATGCAACTAAATATAGACAACTTGTGGGGAGTCTGATCTACCTTACCACCACAAGACCAAACATTTCATTTGGAGTTGGGATACTTTCTAGGTTCATGCAAAAATCTTGTGAAGGACATTGGTGTGCTGCAAAGAGAGTTCTAAGGTACTTGGAGGGAACTCAAGACTTTGGGTTCAAATAATCCAAGGTGGAGGACTTCAAACTAGTTGGATATACATATTCAAACTTTGATGGGATATGGAGAATGGAGTGTTTACTTTAGGATACCTCATGAGTCTTGGATTGATCAACTATCTCTAGGAGATGCTCAAACAATTTGTTCCAACAGATTCCACTACAGAGGTAGAATATGTGGCTGCTGCAGAGGCAACAAAGGAGATTTTGTAGCTTAGGAAGATGCTAGAGGATTTGTAGGAGAAAGAGGTGAATTTTGATTGACAACACTTCCACAATCAAGTTGGCCAAGAATCGTAGATTCCATGATCAAACAAAGCACATTAACATGAAGTACCATCTGATTTGACATCATGTAGAGGCCAAGACTATTCACTTGGTACATTGTTCCACAAGTGAGGAAATTGCAAACATCTTCACCAAAGCGCTTGGAAGAGAAAAGTTTGAAAAGTTCAGAAAGATGTTTGGACTCACAAACACCCCTAGGAATTATTGTGTCTTGTAAATATTTTATTTAGAGATGAAGAGTCATAGGTGAATAGGAACAACCATCAGACCTCTTGGGAGATGAAACCAAAGGTCATATCTCAATGTCTTTATATATGAGACTCTCCTTAATAAAATTTATTCATACATGAATTTATTCGAGCCTGACTTGTCAAATAGTTTTGGAGTGGAAGTATTGGATGAAGCAATTTGCCATTTGGCAACATGGTAGCAACTAGAACATACAACTAAAACATTTACATGATACAAATTCAATCATACAACTAGTTACTAATTACTAATACTACATCGATGATGATTAAATGACAAACACACAGGAAATTAGAGCCATAAGCTATAGCCTGCAACTTTCTCATTAAGTAATTAAAATCAAAATGTATACATATTGAGTCAGAGTCATTGATACTATAGGTGGGAATGCCAATGGAAAATACAAAATAGGGTAGATACTAGAAGTGTAGATGGAAGAATCTCATAGCTCATGAGTTGTGATTGTCAATAGTCCCCCATGTCATAATCATCAAAATCAACATCACTACCACCGCTCTCTCTTCCTCCTCCTCTAATCTGATCCAATATGTGCATCTAATGGTGTGGAGGATGACCCCTCAAGAAGATCATCATCATCATCATCATCATCAAAAGTGATCGACTCCAACGTTGGTTCATTAATATCCAAGGTTGCTAATACCAACTCAACATTGCTGTCCAAACCCATTTCACCAGGAAACACATCCCACATCTTTGTCTTTCCCTTCAACCACTCCTCCCTCTACCTATAAATAGGACTGAGGTTGGTGTGCACATACACTATTGCCTTTGCGCAAGACTGTTAAAACCCGCTCTTCTTCAAACTGTACAAATTCCCGTATGTGCTCTAGTTCCTCCCGCAACAAGAGGATGAAGTAACCTGAGAGAGGATCCTCATGGCTAGTTGCTATAAAAGAGGGCATGTTACCCAATGAGTTTCCTACCAAGCATAGGGCTGCTTAGCCCCTTGTCTCTGAGCACATCATAGCCTCCAAATCTCTCAGTGCTAGTGGAAAACTCTACAAATCCCCCCTCCACCTCATCAAGGGATGCTCTATCCCGATATATCCGTCTAAATGCATCCTTCCTCATGAAATCTCACTATCCATGTGCGGAGGGAATTTGCGTGAAGGCCCACCATTAAGCCAATCTTTACTGTAGTGTTTTGGATTCAATGAGTGAGCCAAGCAATGCAAAGGTGTGCAATTTTTATCCTGCCCGTGGATAAGAATATCTTGTATGGTGGTGAATAAGGTCTTTGTCAATGTCCCATATTCACAACACTCATGCTCTAAAATAACGGACCTCACAGACTCAATCATGGAATCCCACCCCCCTCATAAATCTCTCCTAGGATGGGCTGGTCTGTGTTTGCAAACCACAACAAAGAGATGATAGGGTCAATGATCTTAATGGTAAGATCTACCCTCTCCCACCATCCATCATTGACCTTTTGTGAATAAGTTTGATTTGTCTTTCTCCAAAAAGACCAAAACTCTGAAATAACCATGGACCCAAGAGCAGTCTTGACCTCCCTCAACCTCTTAAGCATGATGAATGGGGAGGCAAACCGAGTATGTACAATCTTCAACAATTATAGATGTGTGTACTCTTTATAGGTTGTGAGGGCGTTGGTATAGTTTTGTATAAAATTGTGGATATGGTGTGCTTCCTCAATAAGACTTCCCATCGATGTCACATCCAAAGCAATAGATTTAAGTGCTAAATTCAAAGAATGAACAATGCAAGGTGTCCAAAATATTTGTGGATATTTAGCTTCCACAATCATTCCAGCAGCCTTGCAAATAGGTGCATTATCTGTAATAATTTGCACACAAGAATCAACGCCCACATCTTCAATAAATTTAATGAACAACTCATCCGTATTTTGTGCAATTTTCAAGAGCATCCATTACTTTCAAGAAAACTGTTCCATTCAGAGAAAACACCATGAAATTGATGAGTGGATGGCACGCTACATCTGTCCATCCATCGGAAACAATACTAACACTAGATGAGGGCCACGATGATTTAATAGGCTCTAGGATTTTATCCACCTCCTTCTTTGCCTTAACCAACAATGTGGTTCTAAGCCTCTCTGAACTAGGAAGCACATATCCGGTTGGAGCCTGATCAAGTAGAGCTCGACACATCTCAATAAACAAAGGAGACCGTGGCAACATTGAATGAAATGAAGTTGAGATAGAAAAAAAGCCAATGGTAAGATCAACCTCATCTTGCTTCTCTTGCTGAAATATCTTGTCCATTGGACCAACTGCCCTTATTCTTGCTTTTGAGCAGGGATAATTTTAAGGATGGAAATTTATATTAAAATGTAGAAACATAGGCTAATCTTACTAGTCCTTAATATGCAAAATGTGAATTGTTTTGCGATAGTTTTGTAAAAATATTCAAATTTCTAAGGATTTTATATAGTTTCTATAAAATTTTAGCGATTTTTAAGGTAAAATAATTTTATTCTATTGAATTTGGACGAATTGTTTTTGGAATAAATGGAAATTAGTGAATCTTTTTTTGAAAAAAACCATGGAAAATTAGTGCATTGGCAAAATTTAGCCCCCAAAATCGTCTATGCTTTTGAGTTCCAGTCCCACTCCGAAATTGAAATTTGCTATATGAGTTCCTCAAGAATGGAAGATGATCCCCATTTTTGTTTCTTACTTGCTGTTGCCACCTTTCCCAAGCCAACATTGTCCTCTCTTTCCATTTCTCTTTGTTTGGATATACTCACTGATTTACACGGTCCAAGTCCACAAGGCTGCCCCAACAAATGGCCCTCAACTCAGTAATAGGTGCTCTTAAATTGAGTATGGCAAAAACCACATGTCCAAAGAACAATCCCTCTCCCCTTTAACCTGGCCCCAGGCCCTTGATGTCTTGTAACATACTACCACAATGGATATTTGCTCTCTTGAGCCTGCTGTTTTGCTACAGCAATGCCTTTTTCAACATTAGAAGCTGCACCTGCAGCAGATGGGACACTAACAGAGGGTGTTGAAGTTAAGGAGGGGGGCAGCATCAACAGTGGCATTCCTCCCTTTCCTTACTTTTTCCAGCTGCCCTTGCTGATTGAGCCATGATTTCTGCGAAATGAGGAAGAAAAGAGACTGCTTTAGGAAAAAACTTGAAGACTGGTTGACAATTCCACTTGCCCAGCACTTGAAATCCCTTCAAATCTTGCACTTTAATCCTCAGCTGCACACCAAGACACCTCAGAGCTCCAACCTGCATTAGAAAATGTGAACAAATGAGGTGCTTTTAAATTGAGTATGGCAAAAACCACATGTCCAAAGAACATTCCCTCTCCCTTTTAACTTGGCCCCAGGCCCTTGATGTCTTGTAACATACTTCCACAATGGATATTTGCTCTCTTGACCCTGCTGTTTTGCTACGGCAATGCTTTTTTCAACATTAGAAGCTGCACTTGCAGCAGATGGGACACTAACAGAGGGTGATGAAGTTGCAGGAGGGGGGCAGCTCTCGAAAAAATTTGAAGTCTGGTTGACAAATCCACTTGCCCAGCTCTTGAAATCCTTTCAAATCTTGCACTTTAATTCGCAGCTGCACACCAAAACACCTCAGAGCTCCAAGAGAAAATGTGAAGAAATGAGGGCTGGATCATTTTTAAAGTGGCTGTGGGTCCCTTTTTTGCATGACACGTGTCCTGAAATCGGGACACAATTAGGGCACGTGTTTTGTGCACAGGACACATGCCAAACGCGTGTCCAACACATGTCCTATAGTGTCTGTGTCCGACATGTAGGATATGGACATGCAGGCCCCTAAGGGCGTGTCCTGTTACAGAGTTTGCGCGAATACAAAAATCTAAGATAGCAGAGGAGAAAGGAGATACACGTCCTTTACTCATACAGAATACTCTTGGACATCAGTGAGAGGAGATGTGTGAGCAATTCATTGAAGAGAGTCACCTCCTTGGTGGGCACATCTTTATCAAATAGAATGCCCAAAGCGACATTTGACAATGCTAGTCCATTTAAAGTTCAGATGAACTTGGACATTCCCAATCTAAACCTTTGGGTTCAGTGGCTAGATCCTATTTCACTATTAATATATTTATAATAGAGGAAGGAAAGATCACCATTGCTACCTTGGAGATGTCCACCTTGGTTCATTGTTGGTGGGAAAATTTTAAATCCCAGAAAGAAGAGGAAGGCACTCCCATCTGCACATGGGACAGATTTCTATCCTCCTAAACACCTGGATCAACAATACAAGAAATGGTGGCAGTTGAGATAGTGGAAGGAGCTACATGAATGAATTCCACAAGCTAATGGCGAAGCTTGGAATCATAGATGAGGAAAAGATCAAAGTGCTGAAGTACCAGAGTTGATTAGCAATTTAGCCCCATGCATCCAGTAGGGGATGGAGTTTCTCACTGTCAACACCCTTGGAGAAGCCTACCGCCACACTATCAAGCTGGAAGAAAAGATCAAGAGAGTGTAAGTTTGCCAGCCTCTCTCCTAACATTCGGAATAAGGGAGGCTAAAACGTCATTGATAATCGTGGGGATAAACAAAAATCTCCAGAAAAGCCAGATCAGCCCAGCAATGGGCCGAATCAATAGCCAAATCCTTGATAGGGAAACATCAACAATAACAGAATTTTGAAGATATCCACAAGGAAGGCATTGCTTACATCTGAAATTCCTGCAAATTCTACTGCCGCACTAGAAGAAGAAAGAGAGGCCTTTTCTTAGATATGGGTAAAGGGCAACCCAATACATCTGATTATTAACAATGACAGCCAAAAGAATTTCATTTCCTAGGCGATAATGATGAAGTTAGGCCTTCTCTCCACTTCTCATCTGCGACCTTACACCTTCGATTGGATGAAGGACAAGAACTCAGAATTACCAAGCAATACCAATTTCCATATGCCATCAAGCCATTTCATGATRAAGTGCTATGTGATATAACACCACTCTCGGTGTCTGATGCCCTTTTTGGTAAACCATTCCCTCCTGACAAACATGGTAGCTATCATTGAGACGATAGAAGGTCGTTAACATCCAATATCAGTGGCACAAAATTCCCAAAGTTTTGCTAAAGACCTCAGCRTCTTGAGCATCAGCTCACCAAGCAAATAATCTGATCAGTCATGCACAGACATATATGCTACTGATGGCAAATCCTCAACATTCCCAGCGGTTTACAACACCAACACAAGTCAACTCCATTAACTGTCCACAGCACAAGCAAACAAATGACATGCTCTGGGAGTTACTCAGACTTGTTTGAACACTCAACAGTAGTACCCTTACATTGCCAGGTAAGACGTTCTACAACCCTAGATTTGGGATCTTTCTTACTTGAAAGTTGATACGTCAGTGTACTGGAAAGGCACAATCGATATTGCAATTGACTAGTGGCACCACTAGTCAATGCACCTCTAACAACCATGGGCAAACATGGTTATGGTACCTGCTCAAGGAACTGTAACAAAGCAAGTATATGCATTGCCAAGCTACCGAACATCAAATAAGGTATGCATACACCCTTGGTTTCCAATATGCCATGGGAAACGACTTTGAGCTACAATAGAGCTTGCTGAGCACATCTCTATGGGAAAAAGTCTTGATGAAATCAGTCATGGGTTTCTGCCCTTAGTGCCTGTTGACATGGTTATTCTGCCTAGACCAGAAGCTGATACAGCTTTTCCTCAACGTGGAGTAGACAAAACATGTTTCCCAGAATTGTGTTTGAAGCTGCCCCGTCTGCACCAAAAAGCATCGGGGACCATTTCTAACCAAGGAGGAAGGTTTGATCTGYTCGCACTGGCCGAAGCTGGGGACTTAACCAAATTTTYCAAGCAGTTCAGGTTACTTCTTTTTTGAACTCAGACTTCCTGATTTCTGATCTTAAGCATGCACTCCTCGGAAGTGGAGCCATTTGGAAACCCCCGACACTTGTTTGAGCTTTCCAAGCTCAAGTATTATGAAGTCTGCAGTCCAGATTTCCCTTCAATRATTTCACATTTATTTTCTAAACTGAAGCTTCTGCAGTAGCCAACCAGCTGTTTAGAAAGGGGCCATTTTGGATCCAAGACACTTTGGAAGCAGGCTTCTCTGGACCCCGAGTGACAGCCTGCTTTGGGACTTCCAAATCATGATGCAGATAGTCAATAATGATGTGAAGCCCTAGCTAGCTGGTAGACAGATATATAGTTTGGAAGCACATGTGCCAGCACATTTAAGCACATGTCAGCACACGTCAACAAGCAATTTTAGCACATATCAGTAGTTTAGGAGTGGAAGCAGCCAGCAAAGCAGCCCGCCATCTGGCAACATGGCAGCGATTCTGGGCATTACAAGTTTGGCAATTGATTGTTACAACTGTATTATGTAACAGCTTTATATAATATCCTTGTAATGATTCTTGTATGATTGCCTGTACACATACTTCTTTGCTTAATATAATAGGAGAGTTCTGCTGGTCTGAGATTTGGCTTCTCTGCTGTATGCTTTCCTTGTTGTTCTTGTATTTACAGTCTTGCTGGTTTTCTGTGTTTGTTTTGCTTTATTCATTAATATTCAGCATTCTGTGTTTTTTGGGAATAAATAACTATATTTATTTTTCTGTCATAACAGTCAGAACTCCGTCCAGTGTTCAGCTGTTTTTTCCCCATCCCCCCTTTGCATGTGTATTACAAACATTCTTATGTTTCTTCCCTAGCCTCTTGAAGTTAATAAAATTACTTCCTTTGTTTTGCTTGTTTATCTCCTTGAAAATAATGTAATTAAGACCCCTCTTTCTACATTACAGGAATGTTGTTCACCAGGTATATTGATGTTTCTGAACATGAGACAGAAGAAATATCCATGTGTTTCCAAGCATGAGATGAACATTGAAGAGTTTGACCTGAAAAACAATATTAACTCCCGGACATAAAATGCTTGTAGATTATTTTGACTTTGATTCCATCCTTTTCCTGACAGCATGCAAAAGTGCATATGCTGTGCTAGTAACGGAGAAACCATACATAGCTATCAAACCTCATATTTGTATTGTTTCTAGCCTTGAGTGGCGCTTGGTTGATTGTCATTCTGTTGGAATTATGATATTTGAAACAGTATTCATGGGATGAATTATGTTAGGCCATGGATTTTTGGAGCTATGCTATCCAAAAGTCAAGAATGTCTAATGTTTTGGAAGAGGTTTTTCAAAATTTTAGAATACAGGAAAATCTCCAAGTTATGATTTTTTTTAAAGTTTCTTTTTTATTTTTATGAGCATGCAGTACAAGACCCACCTGTCTTAAATGACAAATTGCTTGGAAACTGGTTTTGATTTCAAGAAATGAATATAAAGAGCTGACAAACTTTGCAGACATTTTAAGATCTAGAAATCAAAAACTTCTTGGTAGTTTCTTGGCAACATGTTTAGAGTAGGAGGTGGCAGGAGAAGTTTTATGCTTACTTAGCTGCAAGTCAAAATGTCACAGCCTGATAATTTGATTCCATGTGTTTTGACTTTCACAAGGTTCCCTTACACTTTGTTGTACTCTAATTGCTAATATATTTGATCTCCCTTGTTTAGATTTGTCTTTGGTGGTTTTACACTTACCAATGATTCTGGCATTCTTCTTGGTTGGAAGAATCCTCTTTGTGAAAATCCATTCATATTCAATTGTGCTTCTCTTTCTTTCTCACAGACTTCTCAATATTCAATGTTTTCATTTTGTCTTCTTTTTATGGTATTCTGCTTGTTAGAGTCGTTCCTATTGCTTTATTTTATTCTATCATCTTCTCCATGAAGAGTTTATCAAGAGTAAGAACTGGTACAAAGCGATATGCCCATTGATGATTAAATACAACTGATATTGAAATGAGTGATTTTTGATGGATTGGCTTCCTGATCATTCAATTATTTGCTTTAGCTTTTGTTAGAAATCATTCTCTCCCTTCCTTTTTTTCCTTCTGTATAATTTTCAAGTAATCATGAAACCTACATAGAAAAAAAGCAGAAGGAATTGGTATTGTGTTTGAAATGAAGTTGGAAATTTGTATGACCACGTGGGCTGAAATGCAAATATTGGCACTTGCTTGAAATGAAGCTTCATAATCTAAAGTAAGCAGATTAGTGTGTTTCTTGCAGGACATTCCTAAAAGAGTCAGCTTTTGTATATTTTAGATGTGTATAAAATAATATGTCCAAATTGTGTTTTCAGGTTACATTTTTTTCAAATCATCTCAATTTGACTTATCACTTGTAATCATTATTGAAATTTATTTTTGTGAGCCTTTTCTTCTTTCATGCAGTCAGGTCCGAAATTGTACTAGAGTACAAACATTACATGGATGACTGGTATTTGTGATGTGCTGCAAACTATGTTTACTGGATCCGCCTATGATGGATCCAGGATTTCTTTCTGCAGATCTGGATCCGGATCTGCTCTGATGCATTCTGCTATCTCAGTGCCCAAAAACCTTCAAATTTTGAAATGCACAAATGAGTTTTTCATAATATTATGAATTTCTGAGTTTGTGAGAGCAAAATATATTATTTGGAGATTTGATGTTCTAATGTTTCTGGTTTATGTTTTTTTTGACAATATATATATGCTATGCCCACTAACCTGTATTGGGATCCCGTCTTTTCAAAAAATCCGGAGTATCTGTATCCAATTCTGATCCATTTTCATGCAACTTAGGCTGCAAGGAATTGGAAGTTAAATATACATCTAAAATGTAATAAAACAGGTGTAATGGTCTAGTAAATTAAGAAACTAGCTAGTAAATTCAACATGCTATGATTGTTGTGGTCTAGTGCATTTAAGGGCTTATAATTTATTTGCGCTGGATATGTGATCCCTGATAATCACATCCCTTGTAACCTGGTTGTTGAGAAGTTCAAACTTTAGGGCATTCAAACTTTCAAAAGTGTGCTAAGTTGAACTAATATACAGAATTTTGATCCAAAGTGTTTTGAGTTGAACTGCTGAAAATAATTTAGATTCTGGCTGTTTGCCTCTGCTTTTATTTGCATCTAAAATGAATGTCCTGTCAAAGGCCGATTGGCTTTGTGTAGAATTGACAGTGTATATTGTTCTATACTAATCCCTCACTCTTTTGTTTTTGTCAGACCAACATTCTTGACAATCTTCAAACATTTGCATTTCTGAGTAATGATTTAGATGGTTCGAGAATTGTACATTCTAAACATTGGCGGATTGCACCTTTCATGATTGACTGGAGGTTGTTGCGGTCAGTTCAGCGGGTACCCTGGTAAGGACTTGGCTGTCATAACATGGGCCATTGTCCTGCTGATCATTTTTTAATTGTATCATTGTGCATATTGCAATTCAATAATGTTTTATTCCATCGAGGCACTTTATTATTCCCAATAATGGAGATTTAGGAATTGTTATCATGATGCTGATAACATATTTAGACTGCTAGATTGTTTTAATGTAAGATGCCAGGAGTTTTTTTATGGCGCAGGAACACCGATGAACCTTTTTTGTAAGTGACTGGCCCAGTGGCGGGCCCGATCCTTTATTAATTATTCGTTATTAACTTATTTACTAAGAAATGGGCTGTTGAAGTTTCATTGGGTCTTCTTCTCATTAATGTGTGTTTGCTTTTAATTGACCAAGTAATATGTCCTTGGAATTATTGAAAGCCCCTCAATTTATTCTTAGTGCTCTTATAGTGCAGTTGGATGCGATGTAACATGTGTATGTCTGCCACACTATTAAAATAAAATGCAAAACATTTTACGTATCATGTCTTTTTCTTTCTTTTTTAAAAGAAAAAGAAAGGAAGGATGTTAAAAAGAAAAAGAAAGAAAGAATGGACACRAATAATAATAATAATAATTTAATAATAGACTAGCATAGATTCATCATCTTAACCCCAGATCTTTTAAGATTCATCATCTTTTAAGCAGTGAGTGGTTGGTATCWTTTGTGTTTTTTGATCTTAACCCCTTTTAAGCAGTGAGTGGTTGGTGTCTTTTGTGTTTTTTGATCGGTCTTGGTGCTTAAAAGATCCAAGTATGTATCTATACTAGTGTCAATAAGTTTTTGAATTATGAACCATTCTTCATGACATGAAATATGTTAAAGAATTATTCTTGAATATGTTAGAGAATTATTCTTGTGTCCTTGCAGAAACAGGCTTTATCCCGTGTCCTCGGAGAAAACTGCAGARTAGTTTTGTAACTTGTTAAATTTTACTTTAAATGTCTTTGCACTGTTAATGGGAGGATTAATCTTTCTAAAGCATACCAGGTTATTGATTTTTCATATCGGGCTTAAACGCATCAGCAGATCGGCCTTTTCTTAGGAGGTGAATGGATTGACCCCCTTATAGCACAGAGCCTGGTCTGAGGACTGTGATTTTCTTGCTCTTATATGTTCCTCCTGATAAATACTGGCAGTATCACGGAGAGCTAGTCTTATCAAACTTAGAGAAGATAATACAGCACTACGAAGTTTCTAGAAATACATGTCATACTGGAACTGTGGGTTTAACGTTCATAGAACTTTTTAAAAACCACCTAATCAAAACTCAGGTCAAATCCCTCCTACACAGCCAGTGAGATTTCCAATCCTTCAGCTGTTGGGAGCAGAGAGATTTCCAATCCTTTAGCTGTTGGGAGCATAGAAAGTAACTGCTGTGAAAACGCTTGGTTTGCCCTTTCACAGGATTTGCTACTTATTCCTAACCACTACCATTTGACGATGGATTTGTCTCCAAGGCAAGCGCATGATAAACATCGGGTTCTTTGAAACAAGGTTGGAACATGAGAAATGGTATTTGAACTCTTGATATGACAACATTGAATAAGAAGCATTGACTTGGCTACAGATTGTGTACGCCATTTCGTATGGGTTATTCATAGTTGCAACATAATTGTAAGATTTATCGAGTGTACAACAAGATTTCCTTGCCACTGCCCTATGTTTGTGCACAAAATGAATTGCTCATCGACGTTTTTTTCCATTGTTTTACATTCAACGTCCAACAAATTAAACATTTTACTCCGTCGGGCTGCAGTTGTTGAGACAGGTCGTCCCCAAGCTACTGACCCATGTTCAAACCCGGCTGGCATAGAGTCTGGGTTACACTGAATTATAAAGTTATCTGAGTTTGGTGGGTTTCATATGACATATTAATTTCATAAAAAGGGAACATTTTAAAATATTTGATAATACTTGATCCAGGGGCTTGAAAATGGCTCTTTTGTGCTTATTAAACATTATAACAAGACCAAAAAAAGACGGTGAATCCTTGATCTAAGGGCTTGAAGATGGYTTTCTGTGCTCATTACGTATTATATTAGGACGCAAAAAAGACTGCCTGTTTATTACAGTAATACAAGCTTTCTATCTTTTCTTTTGGTAATCTGTTTATCACACGAATATGATGTTCAGTTTCAGTTTTGGGTGGTTAATGTTTTACTCAGATAATCCTACGACATGGGCTTTTTGATTCCTTGAAGTTGGGTGAAATTAGAACTTATCCACATCTATATTGGTTGGATTATTAGGTTATGGTTTCAAAGGGCACACCACTAAATTGCATTCCTCAAATTGGTGCAGCTCTGACCCGTAACTCAATAATCATATCTGAAGGTTGTGTAACTGAGATACCATGGAAAGACACAGGTTTGTTTATTTAGTGCGCTGTATAGCTGAAGCACATGACATAATCGTATACCGAGTTTATCCTATATGTAGCGATTTCTACGGCTGCAAGCATCTTACTTTGATTCTAAAAATGTGACCATTTTCAACTGATATACCGAGTTTAGGGTATATCATTTGTTGATGTAGCAATTTTTACGGCTGCAAACATCCAACTTTGAATCTAACATTGTGGCCATTGAACGTATATAAACAAATGTTATACTAGCATACCCCTAAAGCAGGGGAAAGGGAATGCCAAAGTGAACCATGACGATACTTTGTTTGAAGATAAAAGAAGTGTGTTGGATGGTTCATGGAAAACTAATAGAAGATCCATTGAATAGGGTCCATGAATAATGTGGATTGACACACTAGGTGGGCAATTCTGATAACTGTGGTTGTAAATAGTGTCGTATGAATACTTACAATGGTTTGGTCTATGTATTTGTGATGTTAGGGGTAGTTAAGATTGTAGCAAGCTAAGTCACAAGGTTAAAAGGAATTTATTGGTGAGATTCAAAATTTGACAAATCTAAAAAAAATGAAATTCGTTGGGCTCACTGAATTTCAAAAGAAAATCTAAAGACCCTTTTTTAAAAAACCAGAATTTTCAATCATTAAATATACAAAAAAAATTGCAATTTTTAAAATATATATATTTGCGTGTGTTCAAAATTTTGAAATGTATCTATAAACGAAGGTATTGCTGAAATTTATCTGAATTCCATCAACTTGCACCTGAACCATGTGACATAGGCAACAAGAATGTAATAATCCATGGTTCTATGAGGCATGTTTGTGGAAGAAAGAAAAGTCTGTGGGTTCTGCAAGGGTACGTCTTACATATTCTGAGCCCAGATGCAGGACAAGGCAATCTTTCTACTTAGGTTTTCATTTTAGAAACTACTGGGATATGATATACACTAATATGTCATGGTTTCTTGTCTAAATGAATTCATAGAACAATGCCAGAAGCATACAACCTGACATGCTAAGACAGGATCTTGTTTATAAACATTGACCAAAACCTTTTAATAAATGGTCTCTCTCTCTGTTGGGGAGGGGGGTGGGGGCATGGCATTAGTTTTCTTACCATCTTAAGATTGCTATGATGATTTGGCATGTATAGGTCGAGAGACACGTTCTCCTTTGTGTTCAAATTTTTATACTATGGACCTCCAATTATTACATTATAATACACACTACCAATAATTTCCACACGAACACAATCCATCTCTAAAATGATGGAAGCGAACTGTATACCTCACAATAAGTTCTTGTTCGACAAGCCAACTTCTCACTGTGGGTAGAAAGAGCATCTTCCTTCTCTTCTTCCTCAACATTATGAAGCACAAAACTCATGTCAGGCATATACCCTGCATATTTTATCTTCCCAGCCAATAAATCAACCATACATATATCTGCTCTGATTGTTTGTCTGATCTGTCTCCAACAACAATTGAATGAACTTTGTTCTTAACCTCAATTTAGCTGCATCCTGGACTCTTTTTCAATTTAGTGTCTTTAATCATTGTTCTCACCTTCATCACTTCATTCCACCCGCCAGTTGTAGCATATATGTTTGATAACAGTACATAGTTTGCAGCATTCTCAGGCTCTAATTTAATAAGATGTTTTGCAACATGTTTTCCTAGCTTAATATTGTGGTGAATTCTGCAGGCACCAAGCAGTGCTTCCCACACACCAGCATTATGTTCTATTGGCATTTTCCTGATAAAGGTGTGTGCCTCTTTCATATGCTCGGCTAGACCAAGAAGATCAACTATGCAAACGATGCTATTTATTACATTCCACCCATCATTTACAGAAAAGGAGAAGCAGTGATTTGTGTAAAGAAAAATATGATTTAGGCCTCCCCTAAGTGGCATCATCTTAGTGATAATAGCCCAACGTGACCAACATGAGAATATTGCAGGAGACAGATCAGGATTGTCTTTTGATTATTGTATTATGTAGATGTTATGAAGCTGCGACCTCTAGCACTTTACCCCTCCGAGCAAGCCCTGATTTCATAGAGTATCCTTTTGCCATTGTCGCCTTAATATCTGCTATCGAGACAAAATGATCTAGCAAATGATTCTAGTATCCAAGTCTAAAAATAAAACCGCCTAAGAAATAACCTTCAAACAAGAAGTTGCTGGGATATTAAATGGGAACTGCAAGCCATTAAATAGTCATTCATTACTTTTACATTAATTCTCATTTTGAGCTGGTGAGGCTCAACACTCAAAACATAAATCCTAGCTTGTACAAGCCAAAAGAGAAGCTTCCATGAGTAGGTAACTGCCTTTCAGAAGAAAGTATCTGCTCGATATTCTTATGATAATATGAAAGCTCAAAGACATGCCAAGAGGAAGAAGCCATTGGAATATTAGAAGTTGTAACTGCAAGCACAAAGATTCTGCTATCACTTTGCTCAAAGATATGACCAGAACTCTATCTCACTTGAATTGCTTTGTACAGTGACCATGGTTGGCAGATGATGCACTAGCCCAGAGGGTTCTTTTTTCTGATCTGCAAAATAATGGATCCAAGTACCCAAAGCTTCAATCTTGCTCTCAGACTTTGACCCCTTTACTTGTGCACCTTTTGAATAAAATGTAGGATCTTGACCCTCTACTCTAGTCCTATTGGGGTGCCTCTTATTGCAATGATGAGACTTTCACGATGCCAGTAAACAATCTCCATCAAGCCTCAAGAAAGCACATAGATCAACTATATCATCAAAGCCTCTGAATTCCTTCTCCTCGATATCATTGTCGCCATCATTCGGGAATTCTTCACAGGATTCCAATTGCGCTTCCCCGGATGAACTCATCCACATGTCATCATCAGAAAAAAAAACTCTATAGTTGTATCACTGTTTGTGAAAACCTATGTTTCTCTCATGTAAGGCTCAACCCTGCAGGAAATAATTGGGGAGCTGAAACTGAAATCTGTATACTGGGATGGCATGTCAGATTGAATTTCTTTTCTAGTGTTTTCGATGTTTGATGTATTGGGTACGCGTTTTTCTTTCGAGTTTGCAAACCCTTCTTTTGCACTAGGGGATTTTCCAAGAACCTTGTTGTTGGGGTTCTCACAGTGGAATTTACTCTTTGTTGGGGTTCCCTTGGATGACGATTAAGATGCAAGTCTATGTTTACCTATCAAACAAATAAAAAAATAATAGGATCTAAAAAAAAATTGGGTTTTAGCCACTGACCCCAAACCCCAAACCCATCACAAATCGGAGTTTATATTTTTAAATTTTGGTAAAATGTATATGATCTTTTTCTGGGTAGTCTACAAAACAAAAATACACTATTTGGGCATGGCACTGATATACCAATCCGCAAAGAAAAATATAACCGATGCATTAAGGAATGTTTTGGGTGAGCATTTTTAAGTTATCAAAAAACATTATTGATTAATATTTTCCGGATGATAAATGCAGTTGAATATATCAGTGGATTGGATTTATCATTACCAGTACAAAATAAGTATTAGTCTTACCAGTATGAGAAAAGTCACTGGAAGTGGAAGAAGTTGCAAGCACTGAGAGCATGCCATGACCGGTGTTGGCACTAACACTTCTTTGAATTCCTTCAAACGATTTAGGGGTTGGTGGTCTCTCAATAGGAAAAAATCCCTGAAGCCTCTGAACAACCTTTCTCATTGAATGACGTCTGTAAAACTGCTCTTGAATACACCAAAAACTAACTTGAATGACCCTATGCACTTGATCCATATTTAAACGCTCACCAAGCTTCTTGTAACATCCTCGACCCTCCACAGAGACTGGGTAATGCTACCATTGCGGAATATACACTTATATATATATATAACATGCATTTTAATCTAATTAAAACACATAACACAGAGTTACTGTTACCATTCAGATTCAAACAAGATTAGCAGTAAGTCCACATGCAAGGGAACACATGATAACATTCAAGCATCAGTGACACAAACATGCATAACGTATAAATAAAGCATAGACCGAGACTTATCTTTTCAACTGGAGTAACAATGCCAATTACGTGCAGACCTTCCACGAACCTTCCAACCATAGAACATGCTGCTCATCACGCTCAGTAGTGGGTCACCCCCGAGTTAGAACTAAGCTCCACCCAGGGCAAGGGAATCCTAGACTAGGTTGAGGTTACAGGAAACTGCACAATGTAATTGGAAGCATTCTCTCCAGGAGCCTTCTTACGCCCACTACTCACGGAGTCTCATTCCCCATATGCCTGTTCCACCCGGGAGTATACACCTTCACTGTCACACAGTTCGTCAACTGCTTCACCTCCCTCTCAGGGTCTCGACAATAGGCCGGATCAGGAATTCTCAGAGCTCCGTAGTTGGCGCTGGACTCTCTCTGGGAGAAAACCACTTCCCAACAAACTCTCACCTGGGAGAGTTGCTCACAGGCCTGACAACTTGCCTCTTCAACCACGAGCCTGACAACCCGTTTCTTCAACCAGTTACTGCTCAATTCCCGCAAGGTAAGGGTAATAGCACATCAACAACATTCGGTTAACTCACGGGCGACAACGACTACAGGGAAATTTGGGCATGGACATCCAAAAACGACAACAGTCCCACTAAGAAGCAACACGACTCAGATAATACATAGGACATTGACCCAAATGGTTAAGGCACGAACTCAGATTTGCAGTGTGGATAAACCTAGGTTCACGAGACACACAGGTCGACTTTTCCCTTCCCACTAGTTTCTCAGATGTGCGAGGTTATGTAGAGGGCAGAGGCAGAGGCCAACGAGTTAAGGCGAAGGATCGAAGAATGAGAGAGAGACCCCCAACACGACTGACTCATCAGTTTTAACTGCATGCGCCCAGGTCGACACTTGTCTTCCTGGAACCGCATGAGTTCCACTTAACACACGCTTTACAGGAACTTAGGTCAACACTGAACATGTCCACCTTAGCCTTCAAGAAATAATAATAAATTATTATCCCCTTTAGAGGTAAGCCCCCTAGCTTAGTCCCTAGGCCCACACACTTAGTCTCCTCTCTTACCCAACCTTGTTGAAGCTTAGTCCCCCATCACTCTTTCTTCGTGGTCGGTCTACACGCAACAATGTTTTTATATTAACAAAGTGCATAATTACATGTA
>JASDQU010684396.1:64238-77422 GCA_032191745.1 Picea mariana
GTCTCCCATTTGATGTTGATCCCACTCCTTACTCTTGACGAGCTCTAGATCCTTTTCTAGAAATAACCTGCAAAATGGACACATTACCAGAGCTTCTACGAAGGTAGTTACATGATCAAAGGGTATACATGTCATATATCATATTCAAAGTAAACTTAGTAAGAAAATACATACATTGAAGACATGATAGGAGGGAAAACAAACTCTTCTATTAACACCAAATCAAAAAGGTAAGTTACAACCTTGTCTCGCCTTTGGAACTATCTCGAAGCCAACTGTCTGGGTTCCTCTAAGAATCCCTCAAGCATCAACTTGACCACTATACTCTTCCTAGGATGGCCCAAATAGGGATAAGGATACAACCTATAGCCATATAGATAAGAAAGAGGTGTTGGAAAAGGAGTTTCCAGAAATAAGGGGGTGTTTCTTACAGGATTATAGGAAAGGGAGGCTTGCTAGATGCTGGTAGCATAATCTTGCACCAAAGGAATTGAACTCTCCTTATCCCTCAAGGGTGATTTTATCTCTTCCCTAAGAGGTTGGGGGAGTTGGATTCCATTGTGTACATGCATGAGATGTTGGGAAACAAGCCCAACCAAAAAACCCACCTGAAAACACAAAATTATTTTATTTTTTATGATTTTTGAGGGCATCCACGGGTTGCAAGCTGGAGAGTCGTGGATTTCCATGCTTTTCACTAAGGAAACTCATGGATATGCTCACAAGGAATATTTTTTAGATGATTTTGGAGAGGCAATTTGGGAAAATGTCTAGCAATATTTGGGAAAGAGTTAGGCCATGACACAAATGCATAGTTGTAGAATTTTGTGCTATAACAGGGATATCGCCCCCTCGAAACCCCCCAGACAGGGAGGGCCAACACCCCCCTTGTGACCTCCACACGCGCCCTCCATAACGAAGTTACTAGGTTTTTTTGTTTAAAGAATATAACACATACCCAACAAGGTCAAAAGGTCAACCAATATGAGGTCAAGTGGTAGTTGACTGAAGACCAACTGGAGGTCAACTGTAAAAGAATCTTGATATTCATGGGATTGCAACAAATCATTTGCGTGGATCTGTAACCATTTTTGGGTGCTATGATTTAAGGTTTTCCATGTTGTAAAGCCTATAAATAAAGCGTGTTGTAATTGTAATAGATTGATGTTCATGTTGATGTTGTTGGTGATGTAGATGCAAGCCTAATTGGATGCAGGGGTTGTTCTTGTGTAAATCAAGAGAGTATGATGATGATTGTGTCTTAGGTGTAGACCAAGGTTAGTCATGTAACTCTTTAGTCAATGAATGAATAAGACAAGAAGAGAGAAATATTCTTAAGGAATTTTGATTTTCCTGGTTAAGGGTTTGTTGACGCATAAAAACGCAACGATGAATATTGCTCGCAAATGATTTCCAAGCTCTATTATTTATTTATAATAATAATAAACTAGTAGGTTGGACCCCCTTGTAGACTAGTGGYGCCATGATGGATATATTGCACTTATATATTTTGTTTGCTATTATGATGATGCCAACACAATCTTCTACAGTTTGATGATTCAATTCATAGTTTTAATCGTTATGACGACATAAGATRGTTGGTTGATTGTTGCATGGATAGATGGTTTTGATGATCACTCACAAATTATGGCTGTCCTATGGATAAAAATATTATTACAGGTTATATTTTGGATGTTGCAATTAAACATGGAATAATTGTTTTACATATGATTTTATACAAGGGGATGATATGGAAGCTCTTCTAAACAAAAGGACTATACATAAACCCAAATGTTATGTGCTATTGTGATAAAGGGAGGGTGCATAACCCTTACTGCTAGACTTATGCGCTTTGTTATATGATAGATGTTGAAGCACATAGGGTAATGCATGGCACATTGTTGTTTTTATTTTAAAAAAGGTTTTGAATTTACTTTGGGTGGCACACTATGTAATCGAATATATCAATGGAATATATGGTTGATTTAATGGTTAGTTTTATCGTGAGTTGGCTGGCTTGTACATTGAATTGAATGAGGCTGGAGAAGGAAGCGACATGCATTTACTGCTCGTCACTCAAACAACCCTCGAGGCCCGCCACCCTAGCCATACTTGCATTTGTTTTTTTGGCTCTCGTGGTTGTTGAGGCTCCACGATTTTTAGTCATGGAGGAGGATACAATCTAACTCTCTCCCTCGAGCAATATTTTCTAGGTATGGTTCCTTATTTTTCCATCCATGATGGTTACTCTGCATTATGAATCGATTTTTGGCTAAGAATTGATTGAGGTCTATGTTTTTCTTAATTTTTTGGACTGTGTGTCGGTGCTGTGTCTGTGGGTTCTTCTTGTGAATATTCTAGACTATTGTCATTTTAAAGAAAGAAGAATGGTTATTCCTTGCTATGTGTATTCTGTGCATGGGTTTATTGGTTAAATCACAGAGAGGCATGTTCGGTCAGCTTGGGGTTTTTGGTCTGGTTCTATGTGGAACTTATGATTATAGTTTATCGAGATCTGAGCTTTGCGCATGGGTTTACAACCAGTCTCAGTGTTAAGTTGTGCCACTCCTTTTCATCTTTCTGGTTGATATGTTTCAAATTTTCCATGTTGCAATGTGAACTGTTAAGAGTTGGAGTGTTTCTTGCTATGTCTTGGTTGAGCCCCGAGTTGTTATTTATTATGGCATTGCCCTCATTATCGTTGTTGCTTGGAAGCATTGCATAGTCGGGTTTAGTGTCACCCAAAACTTTAATGGAAGCTTTATATATGCTTTGGTTGGCCATAGTTTGTACTCGGGTGTTCTCTTTACAGTGATATTAAGTGTTCACTTCTTCTCGTTCTCTGTTGGAGGTGGTTGAATGTCATTTGATAACCCTCACTGTCAATAGTTTTACATGTTACTTCTCTGTGCTAAATTTTTGAAGGCAAGAGCTGTCTGTGTTTTCTGAGGACTTATTCCTTTGATTGACTGTTATTTCTCTCTGTTAGTTGTGTTTAAACCCTAATCAAGATCTTGATATCGTATCAATCCAGTTGAGGGTAAAAGAGCACTATGTGTGTTTCTTTGAATGAGAATGAGTTGGTTATGTTTTTCGACTGGGCAGTTTTAAAAAGAAGTCTGTACATGAAAAATTATGAGAAGTTTGGGTTCAGAGTTGCATGTTAATTTTTGAATGTTGTTTGAATCAATCCCTATGTTGATTTTATTTTTAAAAGAGACACCTGTGTTTGAAAGGAACAAAGGGCTTGATTATGAGTTTTAACGCCCAATTGATTATGGTAAACAATGTTTAAACAATGGATAATGATGGTTAATTTTGTGCATGTTCTTATTTTATTTTAAAGAAGAAGAATTGGTTATAAATGGATGAGATCATTGTGTGTCTTCTATTGGTTTTAAAAGGAATAGAGATTTAGCATTGGAATACGAATGACTGTGACTCAAAGGGTTATTATGTTCAACATATCGATTGCAAGACTATTGATAACACTGCTATAGAAATATTATATCGATGCAAAGGCTACTATGATTGAGTATTTCTGGGCATATGAGTTGTTTTTTTTGAAAGTCAACAAATAATCTGTAAAAGAAATGACAGTTTGATGGTGGTTTTTAAAAGTGAATGCTGATAGTTATGTTTAATTGTTTGATTTGATTTATTTTATATGAACAATATCCATATTATATCCCTATCATGCTACCACTTTTCGCTCATTATATCCCCCTCATAATCTCAATTTCATTTCAACAACCCTGTTCTATAAAATAAATTAAAAAAAAACTATGTATAACATCAACAAAAAGTGATAACATAGAAATAGATGGCAACTGATATTTTTGGYATTTGATTGCACAGTTAAATTATTTTATTAATTGCTGAGCAATAATCGTGTATTTATCCCCTCTCATTATATCACTTTTTCTCTCATTACACTCCCTCAAGATGTCCCATGAACCCTACCACCCCCYGCTCACTTGGCAATTATTAAATGATTTCTTATGGATGGATTTGCATGGGTCTTGTGTCAATTCTTGAGCCAAATTTTGTTTCATACAAGCAAAATGTCATGTAGTGTTTGTTAAGGGATAGTTACTGATGAATTGCTGCATACATGATGAGTTTCTTCAGTAGGGGAAGCCATGGAAGAAATAATAGAGGAAGAGGTAACTGGAACAGAGGGCCTAGAAGGTCTAGATTCTTCATTCATTTTGATGCTGACCCCCATGAATTGAACCAACTATTCCAAGCTAGGTTATTTAACTGGATCAAGCAAGGAATTGTACAACCTGGACCAGAGAGACCTCCCTTTCAACCTCAAAACATCCCTGGTATTCCTATGCCTCCTCATGTGTCCTTGCAACAAGAAGTCCCTGCAAATGATGGATGGCAAGAGATTGTCAATTCGACTGTCTCTCACCATCATGGCTGGCCCAATTTGTCATTACCTCCTCCACCACCTATAAATCCTAATGTTTAGATTGCCCCATGTGCATTCACCTGTTCAATCCTCTCATGCTAGTAAAAGGCTTAAAACTAATGCCCCCCATGTGCAAGATAAAGGCAAAGCTGCTGCCTCCCCTTCCTCTCCTTCAAATGTCTTTTCAAAATCAATGTCCTCCTGTATGCATCTGAAGGATGATTGTTCCCATGTTATTCGTGAGATACAACCTCCAGGTTCAAATCAACCAAAGGCTACTTCCGGGAAGTCAAAGGGGGACAACAATGATAAAAGAAAGATTGCCTCTCAGAGTGGCAAGTATGGATTTTAATTTATGTGTTTTTATGATTGAGTTGTTGAAGACAATGGTCTGCAAAAAGTTTGGACAACAAGCTATTTTTTGGGATAATGTGGATATTTACATATTTTTGGATATGATTTGAATTATTTCAGATATTCAAATATTCAGATATTCAAATATTCAAATTTTGAAGGTATTTAAGGGAGTTACAAGGTGGCATGCGTTTAAATGATTATCCAATTGTGTTTTATTTTATAATTTGAAAAGAATAAAAGAAGTGAGTCACAAGGGGTCCCACCTACCTAGTTATTATTAATAAAGACCATTAACTATTATTATTATTATTATTTCTCCTAAACTAAATTAGTTAATTCAAACTAACTTAACTAAAGAAAGTAGTTGAACTACTTCAACTTATTTGGAAGGCATAAAAGCTAAATGAGAAGAAGACACAAGAGAAGAATAGAAGGAGAAAACAAGACTAAGGTTTTCTCTTTTTGATTTCATGAGATAGTTTCAATTTTCATTCATTCTTGAGTTGATTTCGAAGCCTAATTCTCTTTTTGACAGTAGGGTCCTATTGTAGACAACAAGGTTCATAACTGAATCAAATCATTCATATGCTTGTTTTAGAGGTGTTGATCCATCCTTGATAGTTTGTGTATACTTGTCTATTTATGGATTAAGTTTCATAGCTGATAAAGGACATTGTGCAGGGTCAAATTGGTAGCAGTCTATGGCAAGCTGATCCAAATTATAAAGTTTAGTTTTTTCTTCTTGTCATCGTCTTTTTGTATGGTTTTCATCGGGGATCTCTAAATTAGACTTTGKTCCATGCCCTCATAGGGGTTTTGTAAAGAGAAAAACACTTTTGATTTCTTGGAATGAAATAAAGAAGATTGCTATTCTATCTCATTTGTGTGTACCCATGACTTGGTTACTTTTGATTTTTGATCTCCACATTTACTTTTTGTAATCTGATATTTTTTAGAAACTTATATAAAYTTTTTATGTTATTTTGTAACATTATTTTCATAAAAAAATCAGCCTAAACCCTTGTAATTAATACTTGTGGATTGGGGAAATATTTTTGAGGCTATAAAACATAGGGTGATATTCCCGACTATCTTGTCCTAGCCAGAAAAGATTAAAAAATTCTTGAGTAAGATAATTCATATATTTTCCTCAACATTTATTTGGCAATCATACTATGGAGATATTCCATATCTCTCTAGTTGATTGTATGCGTGAATAGCATTGAAAATTTTATATTTCTTCTTTCGATTATTTGACTATTTTCTTTCCTTCATGACAATACCTGCTACAAGGCATCCCAATATTAAGCCCGGTCTTAAAGACTAGACCAACATTGCTTTAATATTTTTCAATACCATCTTAGAAACCGCTAACTCCCAGGCTGAGATCGAACGCTTGTGGGCAGTAATTGAACGACATAAGTGTCCAAGAACGTCGAGAGGCCAGGAAAAGGCAACCTAGGAATCAACGATAGCTTTCTTTTTCCTAAAGTTTTGATCTTATTTTCATGTCCTTAAACCCTAGCATCTATAGGAGAAGAAGACGTTTATCTCCTGAAATCACCCCTATTGCTGAAATAAGAAGAATAAACATTGTTTTATCAACCCAACAAGGTACTCTAAGGAGAAATTTGTCTGATTCAACTAGTTCTTCTTTATCTCCATTACCCATCATTCACAAAATGGAATATATGGGTGGCTCTGGTGGCACTGGGGGTGCTTCTTCATCTTAAGCTTCAGCCTTGCCAGTGATTGGTAGCTTGTATAACCATCAAGTCCCTGTCCACTCTACTACCAACCCCACTAGGGTCATAAAGAACTATGGACTCTTTCAATTTGAAGAAGATGCTGCTACTAACCCGTGTCATGTATCCTCTCCTATGAACCTATCACCTACTACTCGTCCACTTCCAAAATTCAAAGAGCATCTCCCTAGGTTTTCAGGAAATAACACGGTCACTACGAATGAACACTTGGTGGCATTTTCTAATGCCTGTCACAATATAGGATCTCATGACAATGATATTTATATGCACTTATTTGTTAATTCCCTTGAAGGGAAAGCAACAAAAAACTTCTTTGATCTCCCTCCCAAGATTCTTTCTACTTGGGAAGAGTTAGTTTACTGGTTCAAACATACTTATGGGCAGTCTAAAAGCCCAACTGGACAATTACAATAATATAATAACATTGCATACAAAAACGATGAGACTATCAAGTCTTTCAACTTACGTTTCACCAAGTTATATAACCAAATTCCCGAACTTGTTCACCCTCAGAACCAAGCCGATTTTATGCATTACTATAAAGCTCTACCTTCCCCCTACAGTCATAGGCTTGAAGAAAAATCTATTGACAATCTTGGTTCCACTCTGCATACTTGTCTAGAGTATGAAGAACAAATTGAAAGAACATGTCTTCCCAAAGGAGACTCAATTAAACACATGAACATGTCTTCCCTCTTACAACTCGTACAAGATATGAATAACCGAATGATAACATATGAGCAGAAAGGAAGTGCCTCTTCACTAACTCTTGGAGCCTCGTATTCTTCTTCACCACCCTTTAGGAATTCATATGAAAACAATTTTTAGCCTAAAGCCATCATGCCTTGCAGTTGGTGCAACTTTTGCAAGGAACACCATGAGGAAAGTAATTGTGAGGTAAAGAATAGTGCCAGAGATAAAATCTTTGGCAAAAGGCTTGAATCTACCATTGCTAATCTAGATTTCACAGAACCAGAGGATGTCATGATCATAAACACTAGGAATAAATCCTATGCTTCAAAAGGAAAATATGATCCCCCTTGTACTTATTCTAGCCCAAGCTCAACTTCACTAGTTGCTACTGTATAGGTTACTAAAACTCCTGACAATCAAGGAACTCCCTCTCCTCTTCCCTCTTCCAAATACAACATTCTCAATCAATTGGCTAATATCAAGGCCGATGCTACTCTTCTAGACATGGTTTCTGTCCCTGAGCAACAAAAGCATCTGAAAAATTTCATGGAAGGAAAAACTTCCACCGTAGCCAATCTCTCTGAAGAGGTAAATGAAGAGGACTCAAGTGTAAATAAAGTAGGTGTAAATAATTTTAGACACTCTGTAAAAAATCCTCCATTTTTCATTTCTATAAAGATTATGGACAAAATATCCCATTGCTGTTTGATTGACGAAGGTTCGGGCCCAAGTGTAATGTCGAAAATTATTATGGAAGAGCTAGGCTTGTCTTGTACACATGAAAATGCCAAAATCATTCTCTCTTATAATAGTTTACAACAATCGACCATAGGTGAGATCAAGGACGTGACTTTGGTTTTCTGCGTGCATCCTAAAATAAGGACAACCCTTAATATTCAGGTAATTGACATTCCAATGAGTAATTATTGAATCATCTTAGGAAGAGACTAACAAGCATTGACAAGTGGATACCTCTCACTCGACAAGACACACTTATCCGTTCCTCAGAATTGGAATACCATCATAGTCCTAAGGGAGGGAATAATTTCACTGTATATAGAAAGTATTCCATAGCCTAATGTAAATTATGTCGAGGAGGACTTAGGAGTGTATTCCATGTTTGCCGATGAGGACAACAGTACCTTTGAACAAATTGACCTAGAGGATGGGATGTGGCATATTCACTTTGAAGGTTCATGCTCCAATGAAGGTAATGGAGCTGAAATTATCTTGTATTCTCCTATAGGTAAAATTCTCAACTTTTTCTATAGGTTAGAATTTCCTTGTACAAACAATGTCACTAAATTTGAAGCATTACTGCTAGGCATTGAAAATGCCTATAATTTATGTTGTGGTCACCTTATAGTTTTTGGAGACTCTGAACTTGTTGTAAACCTTGCACGTAAAATATATTCTCCTAGCAACAAGTTAATGAAATGCTACACCCAAACTGTTTGGGTTCTTATCTCGAACTTATTATCATTTAACATCACTCATGTTAAAATGGAATTGAATTCAATGGCTGATATGCTAGCTGTTTTTGTAGCCTCTCCTACTCGAAAAATTCTGCCACAAAGACTTGATTCCACTTTTCAATCCTTGTATCGTCCTCATATCCCTGACAATGTAGATTCATGGCATGTCTTCCCTAGTGATGAAAGCAATTGTGCTTTCATACAAAATGAACCATATAAGCCCAAGGAGATTATATCCATGGAAGACAACAAAATTATGAAGGGCTTGGCTCCTCTAGAAAGTTCATTTTCATCGAGTGATGTAGGAAACAAAGAAAAACATAAAGAAGAGGAGTTGAAAAGGAAAGTGGGTGAAACCATTTTCTTGAACATTGGGACACCCGATTGTCCAAATAATGTTAATATAGGTGCCCAATGTAGTGATGAAGACAAATTGAAATTCACTGAGTTACTTAGTGAATTTCAGGATGTTTTTGCTTGGTCTTATGAGGATCTTCATGGTTTTGATTCTGCTCTTATTAAAACATGCCATCCCTATCAAGGAGGACATAAAACCAGTAAGGAAAAAAACAAAGACCCATTAACCCCGCACTTGAAGAAACTATTCAGAAGGAGTTGGAAAAACTCTTGAAGGCTAGGATAGTTTTCCCTGTTAAGTATTCTGAGTGGGTTTCCAAATTGGTTCCCGTTCAGAAAACAACTAGTCAGATCCGATTGTGTGTTGATTTTTGAACATTGAATAGAGTGAGCATAAAATACCATTTTCCTCTCCCTAATATGGAAATGATTTTGCAGCAAGTTGCAGGGTCACAAATGATGTCCTTACTTGACGGGTTTTCTGGTTATAACCAGATCAAGATAAAAAGGACAGATAAATACAAAACCACTTTTATTACACGTTGGGGCACATTTTCTTATGAACACATGCCTTTTGGATTATCTAGTGCATGTGCAAATTTCCAAAGAGCTATGCAGATAGCTTTTGATGATCTGATTGGTAAGATCATTCCAATTTATCTTGATGGCTTGACTGTATATTCAAAAAACTCATTGGATCATTTTGGTCATCTTAGAAAGGTTCTCATGCGATGTAAGAAATTCAGAATTTCTTTAAATCCTTCTAAGTCTATTTTCAGCGTTACCTAGGGAAAGATCCTTGGGCATATTGTCTTTGATTTAGGAATAAGCATAGATCCCGAAAGGATTGCTGCTATCCTAAATCTTCCTGCCCCTACTTCCAAAAAGGAGGTTCAAACCTTTATGGGCATCATCAACTTTGTCCGTAGGTTTGTTCTTGATTTTGCTGTAACGGTCAAACCAATTCACAATCTTCTCAAGCAAGATCGTCCCTTTTCTTGGACTCATGAGGTTGAAAATTATTTTGTAAGGATCAAGAAGGCAATCAGTTGGGCACCGGTTTTGGTGAAGCCAGATTTTGAGAAAGAGTTTATTATATACACTAATGCCACAGAGGAAGAAATATCTTCTATCCTCATACAATGTGATGACCAGAATAACGAAAAACCAGTAGCTTACATGAGTCAAAGATTATCAGATGATGAATTGAAATATTCTTATATTGAAAAACATGCTTTCGCTCTTGTTAAAGTTGTGGATAAATTTCTCCACTTTATATTAGGTAAGCACACGTTGGTAAAAGTCCCTTTACCTGCTGTCAAGTTTTTTTCTCTCACATACTTATCTTTCAGGGAAGCTTGCACATTGGCTTGCCAAGATCTAGGAGCATGATTTAACTATCATGACTTCAAAAACCATTAAGGGATGTGACTTATCCCTTCACTTAGCTCAGCATGCTGAAGCAAGTGAAGAAATTGATGAACAAGATAATCCTCTGTCAACACTATTTTATATTGATAGTCAAATCCTTCCTGTAGCTAAACATCCCTGGTATAAATATCTGGTGCATTACTTGCAAAATCAGAGGTGTCCAGATAATTTAGATACTCATCAAAGGAGAAGGCTTCATCTTGAATCTTCCAGATATGTAATTTTAGGAGACTTCTTGTTTAGGAGATCTGTCGATGACATGTTACTTCTCTGTGTAAATAATGAGGAAGCACAAAAATTGTTACAAGAAACCCATGGATCTTCAGATTCTGTTGTTCATGTAGGTGGCCACTTTTCTGCTAAAACGACTGCTTTTAAAATTATCAGAAAAGGGTACTATTGGCCTTCAATTTTTCGTGATTCTTATAATTTTTGAATATCTTGTGACAAGTGCCAAAAGTTTGCTGGGAAAGAACGTCTTTATGTCATGCATGTACAACCCGTCTTCCCTGAATTTCCTTTTTATAATGGGGTCTGGACTTTATCGGTCCTATTAATCCTCCATCCTCAGCAGGGAAAGTTTTTATCTTGATAGCCACAGACTATTTTATGAAATGGACTCAAGCTGTCCCACTTAAGCATTCATAAGATGAGCAGGTTGTTTCTTTCCTTGAAACTAATATCTTTTCAGAAACTTATATACAATTTTTATGTTATTTTGTAACATGCTTTTCATAAAAAAATCAGCCTAAACCCTTGTAATTAATACTTGTGTATTGGGAAAATATTTTTGAGGATATAAAACATAGGGTGATATTCCCGACTATCTTGTCTTAGCCAGGAAATATTCGAAAATGCTTGAGTAAGATAATTCATGTCTTTTCCTCAACAAGGTTTCCATGGGGAAAAATTTGTGTACTATGTGTTTGTCATTTATTTTTTGCTTATATCTGTCTTCTCTTTCTTGGTTGGTTTAGTGTGAGGATTAGTTTTCTCTACAAGTGGTATCATAGCTTCTTTGATACATTTGGTATCAGAGCAAGGTTAAGCAAATCTTGTATATGAGATAAACCTAGGTCCAGTGGGAGTTGTAAGTCAGTGATCTTTAAAGTTTGAGGATAGAGATTGAAAAATTCAATGGCCATAATTTTGAGCTTTGGAAGCTTAAGATTGAAGATCTCTTTGTAGATCAAGAATAATGGGTAGTTGCGAGCTCTAGAACCATTTCAATGGGTATGTTGAGGGAATACTGGTAGAAACTTTAGAGAAGGGAAAGAAGTATGATTTGACATTGTCTTGCATATTTTCTATTGTTGAATGTCTTAGGCAAAGACTCTGGAAAGAAACTGCAGGACAAGTTGGGAAGCTTGTAACAGTCAAAATCCTCGGTAAACAAGTTGTTCCTTTTGAAGAAACTATATCTTCCGAGGATGAGTGATGGGATATTAGTAATAGAGAACATGAATGCATTCAATACTATAATAAGCCAACTATTGTATGTAGATATCACTGTGGATACTAAGTTCTTTGCCAGACTCCTCGGATAGCTTAGTCATGGATATAGGGAGTTCGACCACATTAATGATTGAAGACATGGTTTTATCTTAGCTGTCAAAAGAAATGAGATGGAAGAACATGGAAGTATTGAACAAAGACACCTTGATGGTGAGAGGTCAATCGATCAACATTGATAAAGGCAAGTTCTCTGGTAGAAAGTCTAAGTCAAAGGGTAGATCTAAATCCCCGGTTCAATTGATGAGAAGATGCTGAAAATGTGGTAAATATGGGCACTATAAGAGAGAATGCAAGTCGAATGTGATCTATATCAGTCCAGGATCTGATGAGAAGAAGTCATCCGAGAGAAATGATACTATGGATAAAGGAGATGATATGTATCTGGCGTTGACTAGTACACAATCATATCATGATGTTTAGTTGATCGACTTAGGTGCATCCTTATATATGACCCCTCACAGAGAATAGTTCTGTGAATATGAGATATATGAAGGGGGAGATGTATTCTTAAGGGATGAATCAACAACCAAAATTGTTGGATGAGGAAGATTCCAATTGATATTGCAATATGGGAGGAGTAGGACCCTTCCAGGTGTGCTACATATTCTGGGTTTGGCAACAAATATGATATTTGTTCGCAAAATAAGTGATGCAGGAATGCACACTTTATTTCATAAGGATATGTGAAAAATGGTTAGGGAAGGGATGATCTTAATGAAAGGAGTTTAGATTGGAACCCTATACTAGTTGTGTTGGCACAGGGGCAGACCCAGGTTTCAACGCTTCAACAACGCACTAATAAAACCCTAACTACCGACCCTTTAGGCAACACCTGTGAAGCAGATGAAGTCTCACCTGAGGTAGAGGCAGGGGGGGTTGCAGGACTCAAGCTGGGACACAGATCTGTGATCAAAATACTTAACAAAGCACTTAGCAATTAACATTCATTAGTTTTTCAACCCTTATTCACATCGCAGGTTAAACCCTTGTTACAGAACAACACATTATTACTCAATACCTAAGCATGTCTAATTATTAGCACATAACATCAGAGTAGATCTAGCATTCATTCATAGATAAAGCACTTGAGCATCAATGGATTAAGCAATTAAATACATAAACAACATAAACAACAAAGCACAAAGCACAAAGCACAAAGCACAAAGCACA
>JASDQU010684396.1:95291-114983 GCA_032191745.1 Picea mariana
AGTTGTTGTATATTTGAATGATAGTTTAGCATTGGGAAAAGTAACAACTATATCCTTCATGTAAGATCATGATCTAGAGATCAATGATGAGGGGTACATGATTTCTAATCATCACTATGTTACAACTATGGAAAAATATTTACTAGAAATATTAAACCCCCTAGACCCAGAGTGTGCACAATCTAGTGTCTCCCCTTCAAACAACCACGAGTATACTTTTCTCTGTAACAAATATCTCATTGAGGAAATCCCGTAATTTTTAGAATCCATAGATATGTTTTCTCTTTATACAAGTATTTTTGATAATGATCTCTCACGTGAGCATTCACCAACCTATCACTCAGTAGAATCTTCATATTATTCTCACAATGAAACATTGAATGATAAACGAGAGAAATGAGATTCCCAAGCTTTAATTGATCGAAGACTCACTCTTAATGACATTCCACTCTAGATGCACAATGTTGAAATATCTTCACAGTTCAAATTTATGGAACATGTTGAATCAAAATTTGATCAGGATAACCTTGTTTTCCATGACTATTTTTATGTTCCAGAATTTAATGTGAACACTAATGTATCATTCAATGATCCTGTACAATATGAACTTTCTGATCTCAATGCATAGATGTTAATGACATAAAATATAAGGTATTGAGAGTGCAAACGGATTTTTGATCCCCATGAATAAATCACATCCAATACACAACCCATCACCATGCAAGGTACAAGAAACATTGAGTTGATCCAAGAAACAATCTCACCTAAATCTTCTCCCAAATCACATGTTAATCCTTAGAGGAAGATGCATCACTCGTCCTTGGATTCTATCTCAATACTCCAAAACTCCTTACATGATTTTGATGATGTTATAGGAGAAGTTTTGAAGTCATATTTTGCTCAACATTTCCTTCATACTGGCATATATCATTTATCCTCTCAACATGTGGGTTATGTTAAATGTAAGCCCATGGGGACTTGCCCAGATAATTATGCACTTGATTTCGGTTGATGGTTATGCTAGGTTCTCATTGTCTTGCTATGACCTCTGGAATGAAAGAAACAAACCTTCAGACCAAGAAATATTTTATTGGTTTTCATATCACATCTCTATTTCTGAAGGGTAAAATCTAAGTATCTCTCATTCACAAGATTTATATCTGCACGAAAAACATTCAGTCACCTCTTATCCCAAAGGAATAATTTCAAAGCTACAGACCATTCAATCCTATCCTCAGACATCTGATACTCTGCAATCTAATTTCAGAGAACCATATGAGGAAATTGTTTCAATAAATGATGTCGAATATATATTGAATGAAGGATCAATTCACCAAGTTGTTGTATGTTTGAATGATAGTTCAGCATTGGGAAAAGTAACAACTATATCCTTTATGTAAGATCATGATCTAGCGATCAATGATGAGGGGTACATGATCTCTAATCATCACTATGTTACAACTATGGAAAAATATTTACTAGAAATATTAAACCCCTTAGACCCAGAGTGTGAACAATCTAGTGTCTCCCCTTCAAAAAACCATGAGTATACTTTTCTCTGTAACAAATATCTCATTGAGGAAATCCCGTGATTTTTAAAATCCATAGATATGTTTTCTCTTTATACAAATATTTTTGATAATGATCTCTCACTTGAGCATTCACCAACCTATCACTCAGTAGAATCTTCATATTATTCTCACAATGAAACATTGAATGATAAATGAGAGAAATGATATTACCAAGCATTAATTGATCGAAGACTCACTCTTAATGACATTCCACTCTAGTTGCACAATGTTGAAATATCTTCACAGTTCAAAATTATGGAACATGTTGAATCACAATTTGACCACAATAACCTTTTTTTCCATGATTATTTTTATGTTCCAGAATTGAATGTGAGCACTAATGTATCATTCAATGATCCTGTACAATATGAAATTTTTGATCTCAATGCATGGATGTTAATGAAATAAAATATAAGGTATGTAGAGCACAAAAGGATTTTTCATCCCCATGAAGAAATCGCATCCAATACACAACCCATCACCATGAAAGGTACAAGAAACATTGAGTTGATCTAAGAAACAATCTCACCTAAATCTACTCCCAAATCACATGTTAATCCTTAGAGGAAGATGCATCACTCGTCCTTGGATTCTATCTCAATACTCCAACACTCCTTACATGATTTTGATGATGTTATAAGAGAAGTCTTGAAGTCATATTTTTCTCAGCATTTCCTTCATACTGGCAGATATCATTTATCCCCTCAACATCTGGGTTATGTTAAATGTAATCCCATGGGGACTTGCCTAGATAATGATGCACTTGATTTCAGCCGATGGTTATGTGAGGTTCTCATTGTCTTGCTTTGACCTCTAGAATGAAAGAAACAAACCCTTAGACCAAGACATATTTTATTGGTTTTCATATCTCATCTTTATTTGTGAAGGGTACAATCTAATTATCTATCATTCACAAGATTTATATCTACACAACAAACATTCAGTCACCTCTTATCCCAAAGGAATACTTTCAAACCTACATACCATTCAATCCTATCCTCAGACATCTGATACTCTGCAATATGATTCCAGAGAACCATCTGAGGAAATTGTTTCAATAAATGATGTCGAATATATATTGAATGAAGGATCAATTCACCGAGTTGTTATATATTTGAATGATAGTTTAGCATTGGGAAAAGTAACAACTATATCCTTCATGTAAGATCATGATCTATAGATCAATGATGAGGGGTACATGATCTATAATCATCACTATGTTACAACTATGGAAAAATATTTACTAGAAATATTAAACCCCTTAGACCCAGAGTGTGAACAATCTAGTGTCTCCCCTTCAAACAACCACGAGTATACTTTTCTCTGTAACAAATATCTCATTGAGGAAATCCCATGATTTTTAGAATCCACATATATGTTTTCTCTTTATACAAGTATTTTTGATAATGATCTCTCACGTGAGCATTCACCAACCTATCACTCAGTAGAATCTTCATATTATTCTCACAATGAAACATTGAATGATAAACGAGAGAAATGAGATTCCCAATCTTTAATTGATCGAAGACTCACTCTTAATGGCATTCCACTCTAGATGCACAATGTTGAAATATCTTCACAGTTCAAATTTATGGAACATGTTGAATCAAAATTTGATCAGAATAACCTTGTTTTCCATGACTATTTTTACGTTCCAGAATTTAATGTGAACACTAATGTATCATTCAATGATCCTGTACAATATGAAATTTCTGATCTCAATGCATAGATGTTAATGACATAAAATATAAGGTATGTAAAGCGCAAACGGATTTTTGATCCCCATGAATAAATCACATCCAATACACAACCCATCATTGATCCAAGAAACAATCTCACCTAAGTCTGCTCCCAAATTACATGTTAATCCTCAGAGGAAGATGCATCACTCGTCTGTGGATTCTATCTCAATACTCCAAAACTCCTTACATGATTTTGATGATGTTATAGGAGAAGTTTTGAAGTCATCTTTTGCTCAACATTTCCTTCATACTGGCAGATATCATTTATCCTCTCAACATGTGGGTTATGTTAAATGTAAGCCCATGGGGACTTGCCTAGATAATTATGCACTTGATTTCGACTGATGGTTATGCCAGGTTCTCATTGTCTTTCTCTGACCTCTGGAATGAAAGAAACAAACCCTCAGACCATAAAATATTTTATTGGTTTTCATATCTCATCTCTATTTCTGAAGGGTACAATCTAAGTATCTCTCATTCACAAGATTTATATCTGCACGACAAACATTCAGTCACCTCTTATCCCAAAGGAATAATTTCAAAGCTACAGACCATTCAATCCTATCCTCAGACATCTGATACTCTGTAATATGATTTCAAAGAACCATCCGAGGAAATTGTTTCAATAAATGATGTCGAATACATATTGAATGAAGGATCAATTCACCGAGTTGTTGTATATTTGAATGATATTTTAGCATTGGGAAAAGTAACAACTATATCCTTCATGTAAGATCATGATCTAGCGATCAATGATGAGGGGTACATGATCTCTTATCATCACTATGTTACAACTATGGAAAAATATTTACTAGAAATATTAAACCCCTTAGACCCAGAGTGTGAACAATCTAGTGTCTCCCCTTCAAAAAACCATGAGTATACTTTTCTCTGTAACAAATATCTCATTGAGGAAATCCCGTGATTTTTAGAATCCACATATATTTTTTCTCTCTATAAAAATATTTTTGATAATGATCTCTCACATGAGCATTCACCAGCCTATCACTTAGTAGAATCTTCATATTATTCTCACAATGAAACATTGAATGATAAACGAGAGAAATGAGATTACCAAGATTTAATTGATTGAAGACTCACTCTTAATGACATTCCACTCTAGATGCACAATGTTGAAATATATTCACAGATCAAATTTATGGAACATGTTGAATAACAATTTGATCACGATAACCTTGTTTTCCATGAGTATTTTTATGTTCTAGAATTGAATGTGAACACTAATGTATCATTCAATGATCCTCTACAATATGAAATTTCTGATCTCAATGCATAGATGTTAATGACATAAAATATAAGGTATGTAGAGTGAGACATGATTTTTGATCCCCATGAATAAATCACATCCAATACACAACCCATCACCATGCAAGGTACAAGAAACATTGAGTTGATCAAAGAAACAATTTCACCTAAATCTGCTCCCAAATCACATGTTAATCCTCAGAGGAAGATGCATCACTCGTCCTTGGATTCTATCTCAATACTCCAACACTCCTTACATGATTTTGATGATGTTACAGGAGAAGTCTTGAAGTCATCTTTTGCTCAACATTTCCTTCATACTGATAGATATCATTTATCCTCTCAACATGTGGGTTATGTTAAATRTAAGCCCATGGGGACTTGCCTAGATAATGATGCACCTGATTTCGGCCGATGGTTATGCGAGGTTCTCATTGTCTTGCTTTGACCTCTAGAATGAAAGAAACAAACCCTCAGACCAAGACATATTTCATATCTCATCTCTATTTGTGAAGGGTACAATCTAATTATCTCTCATTCACAAGATTTATATCTGCACAACAAACATTCAGTCACCTCTTATCCCAAAAGAATACTTTCAAACCTACATACCATTCAATCCTATCCTCAGACATCTGATACTCTGCAATATGATTTCAGAGAACCATCTGAGGAAATTGTTTCAATAAATGATGTGGAATATATATTGAATGAAGGATCAATTCACTGAGTTGTCGTATATTTGAATGATAGTTTAGCATTGGGAAAAGTAAAAACTATATCCTTCATGTAAGATCATGATCTAGAGATCAATGATGAGGGGTACATGATTTCTAATTATCACTATGTTACAACTATGGAAAAATATTTACTAGAAATATTAAATCCCTTAGACCCAGAGTGTGAACAATCTAGTGTCTCCCCTTCAAAAAACTACGAGTATACTTTTCTCTGTAACAAATATCTCATTGAGGAAATCCCATGATTTTTAGAATCCACAGATATATTTTCTCTTTATAAAAATATTTTTGATAATGATGTCTCACGTGAACATTCATCAGCCTATCACTCAGTAGAATCTTCATATTATTCTCACAATGAAACATTGAATGATAAATGAGAGAAATGAGATTCCCAAGCTTTAATTGATCGAAGACTCACTCTTAATGACATTCCACTCTAGATGCACAATGTTGAAATATCTTCACAGTTCAAATTTATGGAACATCTTGAATCACAATTTGATCATGATAAGCTTGTTTCCCATGACTATTTTTATGTTCCAGAATTGAATGTGAAGACTAATGTATCATTAAATGATCCTGTACAATATGAAATTTCTGATCTCAATTCATAGATGTTAATGAAATAAAATATAAGGTATGTAGAGCGCAAAAGTATTTTTGATCCCCATGAAGAAATCACATCCAATACACAACCCATCACCATGCAAGGTACAAGAAACATTGAGTTGATCCAAGAAACAATCTCACCTAAATCTGCTCCCAAATCACATGTTAATCCTCAGAGGAAGATGCATCACTCGTCCTTGGATTCTATCTCAATAATCCAACACTCCTTACATGATTTTGATGATGTTATAGGAGAAGTCTTGAAGTCATCTTTTGCTCAACATTTCCTTCATACTAATAGATATCATTTATCCTCTCAACATGTGGGTTATGTTAAATGTAAGCCCATGGGGACTTGCCTAGATAATGATGCACTTGATTTCGGCCGATGGTTATGCCAGGTTCACATTGTCTTGCTTTGACCTTTGGAATGAAAGATATTGTTAAGACTGAGACTCCCCCACAAGGTACATGGCATGCAAATTTCATATATGGGTTTCATCAAGTATGTCACTCATTTTTAGTTTCCTTCCAATAGTCCTATGGTGATCATTGTAAATTTTATGATGGAATTGAAGCTTGGTTGGAGGAATCCTATATGTCTACATTTACCATGAGTAATAACACTGCCAAATTTCACATGTTGAATAGACATTTACTTGATTCAATTCTTCATATTTTTGGTCTCTTACTACTCCAATTTCTACTATTGACTTTTGAGGAACATGTGGTTGCAAGTTTAGAGTTACTTATATGGCTACATTGACATTATGCTTTCACATAGTCCCTTTTCATCTAGTGTAGGATAGAATAGGAATAGGCGTAGCATAGTTCTTTTATTTCCTTGTCTGCTTGTGTAGTTTAGATGTTTGCTTCCATTTCCATTTGTATAGAATATATTTTGGCTTGTCTTGGTTTCTTAAATAAAATCCTCCAGTTGTTATTAGTTTAGTTTGTAGCTCAAGATGGATTACTTTAGTATTAGTTTCTTCTTCCTGGAAAGATTTAATATTTTCACTGGATGCCTTTCATTTTGTGGTTTAACTAAGCTTGACTTAACTTTGGTTTTCATTCATCTTCCTGAGGAAATCGTGTGCATAATTATTTGAAAAGTTCAACTGGAATATTCATTTGCTCCAGTAGCACTCACTCTAACGTTAAAAATTAGACAACTTACGATCTTAAGCTGCTAAAAAAAAAACATTTGTTGTATAATACTTTGCAGCTTGAGGAGGTGGAAACCTGGTTGGAGGAATCCTTGATAGAAAATATTTTCAATGGATGGATTGGAATTCCTTTGATGGTTGTACCAGAGAAATTTTTCTACAAAATTTTTGGATCAACTAATCAATCTTGCGGTGGTTTCTTTGGATTCTCTTGGTTCTTGAAAGAAAAGACTAGTGAGCTAAAATATGGTTACAATCCTTCTTAACAAATATGTCTTTCTATAGATTTAAACCCATCATGATTAGCTGATTTCAAGAATATATAAGGTAAATCATTGATTTGTTCAGAAGAAATTAGAAATCCTATAGCAAATTGGGATCACCATACCTAAATTCGTTCATAACGGTGTATGTTGAGTATAATCATCGAGTGTTTGTTTTTCTATGAAGAGGATATGCCTGAGACTCTCAATACATTTATCCCTTTCCCAATCTTAAAATATTTTTCATTTATGGGAAAATAAATAGTGTATTTTATCTCTAACATGTGCCTCTAGGAACAAAACATCAAGTCTCGGTCTCCCTTTGATTATTTATGAGCATCTTGGAAACAATGAGGGTTACAGAGCACATACACACAAACACTTTAATGATGTTTGTTGCACCACAAGCTTCTAAGTTTCAATTTTAATGTCACATGATTTACCTAACCATATTGGGTGACAAGATAGATATATGTTCCTTGGTCCTGTGAGCTCAAGTGGATTAGATGCATCTTGTTATCATCATACATGGTCCATTCTAAGGGTAAAAGTTTCTCAAAACATTGTCATTCTAAAAATCAATCTTCAAAAAACTAGATCTTAGAATACCTACATAATATTTTTCAGATCAGGTGGCTTCCTTTAATCGCTTTAGTATCTTGACTTACATGTGTTCATGCTTGTTGAAGTTTTAATGTATCTTTTAAATCTCTCTTGACTCAGATTCAACCTTCTTGATTTGATTGCCCATTCTATTGCTCTACTCTTCGAATAATCAAAYGTTACATTTTGATTTGGTTGACTGAATGGTTTTCTCGTGTTTTCTCTTGATACAATTGTATTCTAGTTTGCTCATAAAGTTCACTAGTATGCTTTCCTTTCTCTTGATATCGYTGGGGATTTTTCATTATGATGTTTTTGTTTCTTTTAGAATTGGAATTTCTAACTATTGAATGAACAGATACATCTACACCAAGTCATGAAACTCTCAATGAAGCTCTTCAAGGCACTTGTATACATTTTTTGGGAAGGCTCATCAAGAATACTCTTTCAAAACTCATCCAAGCACACAAAACAYGAATCATGCAGTATATTGCACATTCAMTTGCARAAGTACCACCTGCTGGTTTGCAATCCCATGCTCAAGGGAGTTTTGAGACAAAAAGTGTTACACACAACCTTATTCTTTCATTTTCATTTACATCCAGGGCAGAACTGGTGGTCATTACAACCAGAGTGWTTTKCTTACCAAAAGGGAACTTCCACTCAATAGACGAGTATCTAAGATCCCTCTCGTTGAAGATTTTTTCGGCTCACCAGAAGAGAAGGACATGGCTCAAGGGAAACAAATGGATTCATAATTTTGACACAATCATGAGACATGCCACCTGGGAACTTTATTCACAAACTTGTTTTTGGAATTCTATCTTTGAATTCTCTACACATGATTGTTTTAAGTCTTTTCTAAGAATTTTGGGATAAAATCAACCTCAATTATTGAGCAATTTGTCCATGTAGGTACACATACCCAGTTGATATCATACACCTGATTTGAAATTATGATGAGATAAGCATGTTACGTAGTAGAATGAGTTTCAGAACTTAGAGAGATTTAGAGTACACAAATAGATTTTTGAAACCTCGATATATCGTGAAACAGAAGAAAAGCAATATGATGGACGATAGATGAAATATATTTCAAATCCTTACTTTCTGAAGCACAAGGCTGCAAAGATGAGTTGATGAAATTTAAAAAATCATATGTGAAATGCAGTTCTTAGCCAATGTTAGCACCGAAGCCCATCCAAACAAAATGATTGTATTTCACAGGGATTAGTCTTTTCAAGTGGCTATAAACTACTTGTTGTGTTGGGATGCATAAAAATTCTGAAAGTTGTTGGAAACACTGACATTTTGATTTTTTTTTTCCTGTATACTCTCTTGTTGACTGCATATCTTTAATCATCCTTTTCATTTTTCAGTTCTAGCAGGTTTTGGGCCTCGGTGTGAAACTCGAGACAACCGAAGAAGATTGAAAGAAGCACGTTGATATAAGGTTTAATGAACCAGAGGAGTTGTTCATAACTCCTCCAGTTGAACTGGTGGAAATAGTGGAAACTTCCCCGACAACACCAGAGGAAATGGTGGTAAGTCCTCCAATGAAGTCGACGAAGAAGGTGAGGCATCCCCCAGTTGCACCGGAGGCATTTCTAACAACTCGAGTGATGGTGAAATTTTAATATTAGAGAAAGTTATGAGAAGTTCACTAGTCAATAGATAAGCCTATTTGAGAAGGTTAAGGAAAATCCTCTGGTTCAACTGACAGAGTTCGTGAGAAATTTTTCAGTTGAATCAGAGGATTTAATATTAACTCAATCGGTTATGAATTCATGCATCAACAGACTTCGAAGGAAATACTTCGATGTGTATCGATGAAATTAAGGGGAACTTCTCTGATATGTATTGGAGGAGTTAAGGGGAATTTCTTCGATACCCAAAAAATTATTCTTGAAAATTATCTAAGTGTCATAAACAAATTAAACCAAAACCAAGATCTAAAGGCAAAGCAACTTGATCAGAGAGGGATGGGAAGATTTCAACAAAGATCAATAAGTTGAGATGTTTCCTTATCAAGCCAAGAGGTGCTCATGTCAGAATGCATGGTTCCCATTTTGTTGAAGAAAAAGGATTTATGAGMATGTATACAAGAAAAAGGGAAGGTGTTGATGCCTGGAACAACACCACCCAAGTCACTTTAGAAGGTCCAACTCCCACCGAATTTTAGGCATTCCATGCTTGGGATAACCATTTCTAGTTGGTCTCTTCCCCTCACCCTCTTCATGGTTGAGTGCCAAACCAACATTCTAGGCATTTCTTTTCCTATTGTCTGCCATCTCTACCACACATTCAACCCACAAAAGGATACTTCCTCTTTTATTAAAAATTTAATCATTAAATCATAGTTTTGCAATATGAAGAGCCAAGGATCAGACCTGCTCCACTCCATAATGATTGGTTTGATTGTAGTCTCTGGTTGAGTCCTAACGATGTTCTTAAGTGTTGGGATGGATGTCCTACCTTTTGGGTAATCAACCTTAGATTAATTACATTTTCCCAAGCTTGTTCTTCTTGTCAGTTAGTCTCCTCCCCACATGCTATCCATGTAGGATGGTTCCATAGAGAAATCCTCTTCTCTAACACTCCATTCGAGGATTCTAAGTGCCTTCCAATGATGTGTAGACATTTTTTCTTAAATTTTGCTTTCTTGGAGGTTCTCCTAGTAAGTGTTGAAGTCTTTCACATCCCAATGAACTCCCTCATCGGCTAAGTTGACATCTCAGTTATTCGGTGTGCTAGACATGGGAAGGGATGATCCTCAAAATTTCCCTGGATAATTTGGCTATGCTTTATAGACTAGCTACTAATGCCAATTATGAGTGATATTCTTTAGTTTGGTACCATTTTAAATTTTGGTAAGCTCATGAATGAGGACATGGGAATCCCCTTCCACCACTAGTTTTCCAAAACCATAGGAAGAAGTTATATTCCATCGCTTTCCCATAGAAAGTAGCTCAACTGCATTGTTTGTGTATTTTCCTTAAGAATTAGCAAATACCCTAATGATGGCACTCGTATCATCTCTAAAAGGATAATCCCAGTTGGCCTTGAATTTCCTTTGGAATCTTCATCAAATTTGAGTTTAATGAACTCTTTAAGAGGGAAATGCCACTCTTCCTCCAAATTGACCCTAGCAGATTATAGTTTGACAATGCTAGTTATAATGGTCATTTAAAAATTGATTTCTTGGATTTTTAAGATTTTCCTTTCCTTTTATGTGCTCTTCTTATCTTGAAGATTATTTTGTTACATTCCTTTCATACTTCCATAGGAGGAATCCAGAGAACAACTGCCAGAGTTTGTTGAGAATATGATTCTCATAAAAGGTGGATAGTCGTTCTTCCAGGGTTTTAAGGAGATCATTGTGTACTTGGTCGGATTATTGGAAGAGATTTTCTCCCTCGTCCCATAAGAGATTGGCCATGTAGTAGTGGTTGAAGAGATGCATCACATTCTCCTCCTTTCCTACACATTTGACATATTGAGAATCCATAAAATTCTATTTTTATGAATTTATTACACTTAAGAACTTTGTTTCTTGCCAACAAACACATGAAAGCTATGACCTTTGGCTAAATTGTCGAATTGTAGATCTGTTGGCATATCTATTTTGATTGTTGTTCTTGATGGTTTGCTTCTAGTGCATAAGCTTCCTTAATTAAATAGGTTCCACCTCCCTACTGACCCCATCAGAGAATTCCATGCCCTTCTCTATGGTGGATTCTATGTTCTTTGAGAATCTTCTCAAGGGATACAATTGCCTCCAAGGATAAATCAACAGGTTGATCTTCTTTTGGTTTCCAGATATGTCATTCATTGTTTCATTCCTCTTTCAATCTAGTCCAATATTGGTTGATGTAGCTCAAATCATGTGCTGAAAAAGTGTGCCTATCCTCTTGTAGAGTGGTATTCAGTCTCAGTTTAGGGTACAATTACCAAAATTCCTCCCAAAAATTAGCGTTGAATTCTCCGAATGAATTTCTAAGATGCATTTTTGTTGGATAAGGCCTTTATTTTTCCAAGCATTGATCCATACATAGATATCTTACATGAACCATCCACCTTATTAGGTCATTTTCTTAGATATTATACACATATTTATCCCTCCACAACTTTCCCCACAACTCATTTATTCCCTTTATCCATCTACATCACATCTTCCTAGCATGTGCATTGCTAATTGATTTAAGATCTCTGATGCCCAACCCCTCAGAACATTTGGGAAGGTGGACTATATCCCAAGCCAAAAGAGCCCATTTTTTCCCATTTTGGGTCCTTTCCAAATAAAAACCCATTGCATACCTTTTACATCCTTGACAATCGTGGAAGGTTGCAAGAATAGAAAATAGGTAAAGAGGCATAGCTTGCAATACTGACTTTAAAAGCAATACCTTACCAACCAACTGGTTAATTTTTTTTCCAACTTACTTAAGAGATCCTCTTAGGAAAGATTTTTTAGAGAGTTATCAATCAAGGGAACTCCCCAGTACTTTGAGAGAAGGGTGCCCCTTTGAAATATGAGGATTTTGAAAATGTTTTTCAAAATGTTTCTAGGAGTGTTAAAGAAGAAGATGAGAGATTTAACTTGGTTAATCTGAGTTCTTAAGGCAAGGAGGAAGGTTGTTACACATTATTTTGGTCACTCTGATGATGACCCCATAGGCATGTGTTTAGGCTTCCAAAACAATCTTTCACATGAGGAAAATCGCTGAGTTCTTCCCCTACAAGGCACATTTTTAGAATGACGCCGCATGATGACAGTGGTACACAGTGCGAAAATCCTTGATTTTTGCAGGCTACTCTATGCCTGGCCTGCGGGATTTTCGCATGCTCCTATATAGGCAGGGTGCGACGGTGCTTGAATCTAATAAAAGGAAGAAGTTTCACGAAGTTTCTAGAAGGAGAATCTTTTAGAATGTGAGGTGGCGTCCGTATGGTTGTGATCTTATTGGCTTCTCTGATTTGGTGGGATCATCCTCATCCTAGTAACCACTTCATCTTCTCCTATATAATAATGGATTTCTCATGGAAAAGGTTAAGCAAGGTCAAGCAAGATTGAGAAAAGAATAGGCTGAAGACTATATGAATAATCCTGGTACAATTGATGTTTGAGGCCTCTATTTGTAAATCAAGCTTTGTGGACTATCTTCATGCAAATTCAGAGCAAGTGTATGTGTGTGTTGGAACAAAGGACCACCAAAAGGGAACTTACGACATCAAGGCAATTTGGTTGTATCTTCCACTTTTACTTAATATGATATAGTGGCATGTTTCTTTCCCTTAAAATCATTAGTGTTTTATTACATGACTCCTTGATCACATGTTTAGGTTTCCGTTGAATCTATAATTGCTGCTTTCACTTTGGTTGGTTTGTGTCATTTCAGATTTGATCTCACAAGAGAACTAGAGCGAAGCAGGGACAACAGAGATATAGAGAAGAAATATATAAAGGTATGTCATACACTCCCTCTTTGGTGATAAATTCAATGGTAGCAACCCTAGGGAAAGCGTCATGTCCTGTCTTGTTTTGTTCTAGATCCAGGTGGATCTAGAGAGATTAGTTTATGTCCGCATTCACTGATTTATCCTATAACAAAATTGACGACTCCACTGGGGAATGCAACTTGGTTGTGGTTTGTTGTTGGCCATTTTATCTTTACCTATTCTTTTCACTTGAAATCAGTCTCCGAGTCTTTGGGAGATCCATTCAGACTCTTTGGATTTAAAAATCCACTTAGATCCTTTGCCCTCTTCTTAGAATTTCTTGATTTACAAACACCTCCACACTGTACCTTATACATAGCCCGTGGAAACCTCCAATTTATGCACCCTGGTTGTTTGCTTCAGTGCGGGATTTCCTCACCCTATCTGTTTCTGGCCTGCAAAAACTCTTGATTTCCGCACTGTGATATGCTATCAGCCTGCGACGACGTCTGTGAAATTTTTTAGTTGGGTCTTAGCCTCTGTTGATGCCCAATTTTTGCTTTAACCAACTGGGAAGGATTTTTAATACCAACATATGAATTTTTTCTAAACATTTGACTTACTTTTGATTGGTTTCGAAGATCGAACACCAGTGTTTTAATCTTTTTCCATTTTTTTGTTTTTGATTCTTATCGACAAGGGTATAATCTCTGAGCTTGTATCTGAGTGCTTGTTCGATTAAAAATCTTGGATTGGATTTGAAGTTTTGGATTGATTACGTATTCTGTATTGCTTGATGATTAAGAAGTTATTTCTTCATTCGCATTTGAGGAAAATACTTTCTCGTCATTTTTTTACTTTTATCTTCATTGAAAGTTTGATTTGGGTGCTTGTTGAAGGTATAGATTTTCTTGGATTACTTGTCCTTTCTCTGTCATGCCTTTGGTCTTGTCTTAGAAAGGAGGAATTTGAAATTATCCATTCTTTTGAATAATCACACATAAGAAAATTTATTGCATTTAAGAGAAGAGAACATTGAAGAAATTCACCGTTTATTGGTTGTTTGAAATTGTGTTCATTTAAAGAAAAAGGAAGTATATTTCGTAGTTTACATCATTCTGGAAACACCTTCTCCCTGATGTAGATAGAATTAATTGAACAAAAATTTGCATAATTCATTTCTATTTTCATATTGTTGGGTTAAGGTCTTACACAACATATGTTTCATTCCCGTCTCCCTCTTGAGTAACAACAACCTTTTAAAATATTACGAAAATCTAAAACTTAATTAGTAATTTTTTCTAGGGCTCTTTTACACCAACATTAGTTAGGCTAGAGATTTGGAATAGGCAATGAGACACACTCTCCAAATCACAAAACACACAATAGCATCTTTTGATAGGGAGTGTAAAAATCTATTTGCAACATTTTGTCCTAGGAAGCCCTTCTCACACAAAGGTCAAACATGAGGTCACATTGAGATTGGCAGAGCTAGTCACCCTGCTTTGTTGATCTCGGTGTAGAGATTGTGTGTATTATGGGGGTCTCTTGAAGGTATACCCACAATGATGAGTGGAAGCCTCTCAAGTTGATTTCAGGCTAGATACCCTGTCCTTGCACGTGGATCGGACTGTCGACTRTCTCCCCAGGCATCATTGTTGTTTTTGGTAGCCTTAGTTGCCTATCTTCTTAGGGTCTTACACGAGGTGACTGAGGAGGGGAAAGTCTTCACAGTGCCTGGAATCGAAGTTGTCTAGARTCACTCGGTCTCCTTGGAGGGTATACCCAYGATTATGTGTGGGATCTTGCACCAGGGTGTAATTCCGTTAAGCAGGTCGTCAATGTAACTTTTCCACCCTAGCCCAGCCCCTTCTTGTCTCGACTTCACGATGTTGGATTTCATCACCAACTAGTGAATTCAGAACAAGAAGGCTTTTTTTGCTTGGTTTTGATTCCTAGATTCTACTAGCGAGTGTTTTTTGTTTACACAGTTGGCCATAGATTTTTTCTGTAAAGTTTTCGGTTCAGCCAACATTGACCCTCCACACCGTTCGCGTAGGATGCAAGGACTACCTCCGGAAGATATGGAAGTTTCCCAACCCTTTCTCCCTAATCCATCAGAGGAATCTCCTCAATAGAGTGAGATCCAATACCACATACCTTCACAAGTAGAGAGAACTGACTCTTTATAAATTTTTCGAATCGTTTCCGATTCTTTGGACACTTTTCGCTTACCTCCTGGATACGAGAGGCATATTCTCTGACTGAACTTGTCCGGAGAACTTGTTGTTGACACTTCTGGAATACCAACTAGAATCCTTGCTAGCCTTGAAAATGAGGATCCTTTTAGGACCACAGACATATCTCAAACTCCGAATTCTAGGCGGAACCCTCTCGGCTCAGAGGCAGAAGCTGAGATACCTGTCGTTTCTAAACCACCCAAAACATCTACTACATTTATGATACCTTTAGATCACTTTAACAGTACACCTTATTATTTCTTCATTGGTTCAGAGGATGGTCCTAGCTCAACTATCCCTCTTTAGTAGGTCCATTCCACAATGGTCCCAAACACTATGATTATCCCCACCGGGAACACAATGGCTAGACAACCTCCTATTGGTACACCACATTCGTCTAGAAAAATCCCGTCACTCCCTCTTGGGTATAATGCCTTGAATGCTTTCATCCCCATTCCTACCCAAGTTCCATCCAGAGCTTCTGGAGTCTTTACTCCTCCTGGGTATAATGTTGCTTCCGGTTATATTCTGACACCATCCCAGTTCCTCTCTGGAGGGTCTTATCCACCTTTTATAGGAGGATTCAGACCCAGTGGCCCTACCACCTTTGGAATTTATACTMTGTTATTCACTTCTGGTTATCAGATTCCTATTGAGGGATAGTATAACCCAGGGGGGGAATCTCAATTTGGAGGTCAGACCCAAATTGGGGCATCATCCTCACTTGGAGGACAACCCCCACTCAGAGGATATAATCCACAATATGGACAGAACATCCATGGATCACTAGCCTAGTATTGGAATCTTCTTATTCAAGGAAATCCACAATCGTCTAGGGGGAAACAACCTCAAGTTATCTCTTTTATACCCCTTGGTTCGAGCCAGTCATACCTCGGTTCTTCCAATCCCATTTGGGGTTTGAAAGTTCAACCTAGTGTCCCTCCCCAAGGGAACATCCCCAATCAGTACAACCCTATGGGATACATGCCTCCACACACACGTACGAATCTGTTAGTACCTTCACCGCATATGCAAACTGCTTATGGTCCTACTGGTATACCAATGGGACTCCCTCCCCAAAGTCACCAGTATCCTCCTGTGAATAGACACTTACCCTTTTTAGCCACTTTGGATCTACCTGGTTTGTCTAGAATCTTGAATGATCCTATCCTACATTCTCCCCACTGGCATGTTATACTGACCAAATTACCGTTCGACATTCCAGAATTTGACGGTAAACTAGGAGAGGATCCGAACAACCATGTCATGACTTTCCACCTTTGGTGTTCATCCAACTCTTTGATGGATGATTCCATTCAGTTACGACTCTTCCAATGAACTCTTACGGGTTCGGCTGCAAAGTTGTATATAGAACTACCATGAAGTTTCTTCATTGAATTTAATACCCTAGCCATGGATTTCCTTACACACTACCAATTACCGATCCGTTATGAAAAAGGAACTGAGATCTTGAGTTCCTTCAAGCAAACTAAGGCCACTCACATCTCTGATCACATTCATGAGTGGAGACGAAGACGACGTTTGATCAAACTCAATCTTCCTGATCAGTTATTGGTAGAGTGGTTCACGAAATCATTCATGAATGAGATCTCTTGTGATATTGCCATCGATGGAGTTGTCACCGAAGAACAAGCTATCAGTCGTGCTCAATATCTTGACCTCGTTTATTCACAAACGGGTACTCTTTATGACTTACTCCCTGATGCACCTTGCCCTTCTACTACCGCTACCTCAACTACCCCTATTGCTTCTCATGCGACTGATGGTGTGATTAGCACTTTCCATGCTCAACCTCAAAATACGCAAACCTCTCCCACCAACCCCAAGTCTAATAATTCTAATATTCAAAATGCTCCATCTCCTACTCCTCCTGTCGACAAAACCTCTGAGGTTAACTCTGTTCAATCTACCCCTGCCAGAAAGAATAAATCTAAAAAAGGGAAGGGTAAGAATAAGGAGGATAAAAATAAACCGTAGTATGAGAAAGCCAAAATACAACTTGCTGATGATAAGGATAAGTACAAACCCCGATATCCTTGCCTTATCTGTGGTGACGATCACTATATGAAATATTGTCCAAGACGGGCCGAGGTTACTAAGTTCCTCCAAGGGATCGTGAAACCTCCCACACCTGTCATTTTGTCTCAACCTTTCCCTTCTCAACAATAGGCCCAACTAGTCATCTATGACCAACCCTCTCCCTCCACTACTTCTTATGTGCTCATGTGTACTGGTGATTCCAGAAAGAATGATGTTAGACTGACCACTCGGGCCAAAGATTATTCTTCCTCAAAGGATAAGGTTGAATATATACCACCTTCATTGGTTCAACAACCTCCCCCAACTTCACCTCCCAACGGTCCTCTTCATATCGAACGACTGAATCTCAATACAATTCTTCGCCCTCCCCCAAAGGGGGTTGTTTAAAAGTTCGAATGTAACCCTCATGCACGTGCTGCTTAGAACTACAATATTGTAGAAGATCTGGCGCAAGCACCTTCTGTGATGTCGGCTCTCGAAGTCCTTCAAAGTTTCCCTGCTCAACGGAAGGCACTACTAAAGGCTATTGGTGGAATTGATCCTACGGATACAAATTTGATAATTTTTGACCTCGAAGATCACATTCTGAGACTCCCCCCTCAACTAGAATTCCAAATGCAAGTTGTTGTCTCCAACAAGAATATCTGTAGGAATGTTATTGATGAGGGTGCCTCCACGTATGTGATGTCTGTTGCCTGTTGGAAGGCCATCTTCTCTCCTCCTCTTACGGAATCACATAAAATGCTTAAAGCCTTCAATGGCTCTGGCTTTAAGCCCTACGGTGTACTTCCTTCATTGCCTATTACGTTGGAAGGAAAATCGGTCAATGTTGAAGTTGAGGTCTTTGATGCACCTCTCGATTATAACCTCTTACTTGGCCATAGCTGGATTGATGCGATGCGCACCGTTGTGTCTACCCTTTTCCATGTTTTACATTTTCCACATCAAGGAAAGGTCATTACTGTTGACCAACTAGTCTTTTTCAACTCTAACACCCGTACTAGCAATGTACCTTTTATCACGAAGACACTGCCTAGGTATGAGAACGTCGGTGTGCGCCTACTTAAAGATTCAACTTTGATGGGTACGTTCCCAATCCCACCTCCCGAAGCTCCACCTCCTTTGGTTGCCTCGATCAACATGATTTCCACCTCTGCTCACAAAGCTCACACATATTTTGACTCGTGGGTAATACCCGAACCTGGTGATTATCCTCGCTACGAAAACCAAACGCCTTTAAGTCTGGTTGAATCTGCCTATCAAGCCATTCAATTGGAAACCCTTTCTACCCTCTCTCTTAATGATTTGTCTCCTGACCCGTTTCACATTATTTTTCCCACGAAAAATATGATTATGTCAGTTACGTCGATGGAAGACACCCCTTGGGATGATGGACAACATCGTTCCATTCTCTTCCTCGAACAACACACCATCGAGAGTTACCAACGGATCTCGACTCCATCGACTATTGCTATCATTTCCTCTGTTCCCGAGTCATTACACGACGTCTTATATGAAGGGAACTTAAGTAATATTTCACCCACCATCCCCCTCGACATATCCACTAAACTCGGAGTTGTTGAGAATGCTCACATCGGAGCTTTGTGCTCCACTTATGAGGTTGTCGCATATAAATCATTTTTCCAAGAGTTTCGTGACATCTTCGCTTGGAGCTATGAATAAATGCCGGGTATTGACCCCGATATTGTTGTACACAAAATTAAGACGTACACGAGCGCTAGACCCATCCGATAGAGACTTCGTCTGGTCCACCCTCGTAAATCAGTTGCTATTAAGCTTGAAGTTGAAAAACTTCTTAAAGCTGGCTTTATTTATCCCGTGGCTTTAACCGATTGGGTATCCAATCTTGTTCTGGTTAACAAGAAACAAGGTATGATCCATGTCTGCGTCGATTATAGAGATATAAATCAAGCCTGCCCTAAGGAAAAATTTCCCACCCCCTTCATTGACCAAATCGTCGACGATTGC
>JASDQU010684398.1:59299-78462 GCA_032191745.1 Picea mariana
GGAGCTGACAGGAGAAAGGGCTAAACCTATTACGTGATCTCGGGTATCGCGTATTTGGAGAGGAAGCGTCAGGAGCCATGAATCGCGAACTTGCGAGATTAGGAGTTGCCGAAAAGGACCTGTGGATCAAAAATTTTACAGATTCCAATGAGAACCAAAAGAGTCGATCCGTCTCAAGGGCATATAGAACGATCCTTGTGAGAAAATCTCAGCCCGAGGGCCAATAGGTCTGCATCACTCTCCTTCATTGTACCATATTGGATCCAAGTTGTTCGACATGAATGGTTGCAAGACCCCAAAATTTCTAGCATGATCCACCAATTGCAACACAATTCTCCAACTTTTGCAGGGTACTCTTGGCACAATGAAGAGATTCACTACAAATTCCATTTGTATTTAAGAAGTTGCAAATTAAATCCACAATTCTTTCTGAGCTTCATGCTTCACCCAAAACTGGGCATTCAGGGTTTACCAAAACCTATGAATAGATCAAACACTATTTTTTCTGGTATTTTTTGAAACATTATCTCCACACCTTTGTAGCTGAATGTGAGGCATGTAATTGCAACAAGGGGGAAATAGTCAAATATCTAGGTAAACTCTAACTGCTTTCAATTCCCTCTTCTATTTGGGGAAATATTTCTATAGATTTCATTGTTGGCTTGCCTAAATCAGGAAATAAGTCAGTCATCATGGTGTTCATTGATCTTCTTTACAAATATGCTCATTTTTGTGCTCTTCAAAACCCATTCACCACATCCACAATGGCTCAAATATTCATTGATAATATCTTCAATCTTCATGGCATGTTGCATTTTATTTTCTTTGACAAATATCCCACTTTCACCAACAATTTTTGGCAAGAATTGTTCAAGCTAAAGGGCACCCAATTGCATCTCACCACAACCTATCATCTGCAAACAGATGGCCAAAATGAAGTTGTAAAAAATTGTTTGGAAACATATTTGAATTTTTTTACATTTGAGAGGAAAAATCAGTGGGCTCAGTGGTTACCCCTAGATGAATGGTGGTACAACACATATTACCATACAACTACTCACATGACTCCTTTTGACACCGTATATGGACAAAAGACATTGTTGGTTCTCTTACACATGCCACGTGTTTCGAAGGTTCAGGGGGTTGAAAAAAATATTACATTATGAAAGTTTGTTCTTCCTTCCCTCTAAGAAAATTTGGTCATGGATCATAATCACATGAAGAAACAAGTAGATAAAGGTTGGTTTGAACATGAATTTATTGAAGGCGTCCAGGTTTTTCTTCGACTGCAACCTCATAAGAAGACTTCACTCAACACTGAACATTGACAGAAACTTGCTCCCAAAATTTATGGTCCTTATACAATGATCAAGCGAGTGGGATATGTGGCCTATCGGTTATCTCTACCAAATCATTCTAAGATCCATCCTATTTTTCATGTCTCTCATGCTTAAAGAAGGTGATTGGAACTAAGTGACAAACTCAAACTAGTCTCCCTAAGTTGGATGAATAAGGTTCCATATGTTTTCAGCCAAAATAAATCTTGGACCAATGTGAGCATCATCTCCATCAATGCACCATCAAGGAAGTGTTAGTCTAGTGGAAAGATACAGCTCCAGAATATCCCACGTGGGAGCCGACCACCATTCTACAACAATTTCCTCATCTAAATCCTTGAGGAAACATATATTATTCAAGAGGGAGGGAATTTTAGGGACCTAACCCTTCACGTAGGTAGAATAATATATTATCCATGTAATAAAGACCGATATTAATAAGGAAGAATAAGTCAAATGTAATAATACCTAATAGAAGCTTATGCTTCTAGAAGGATCTTCCTCTAAATTGTTCTTTTGGGTATATGAATTTAGTATAAATAGGATTGGAGGGTATCAAAAGTTTTTTCTTGAAAATTATTGTAATAGAGCATTACTCTACTGGAGGTTGCCCCGTCGAAGAGGAAAGTGAACATTATTTCCTATCAATAAAGGTATTAATTTTGTGTTGCTCCATAGTTATTTTCTGCAGTATTTATTTTTTTCGATATTATAATAAATATGGTACCTTACAATCACATATTCCATGACATAGACCTAGAGTTAGACCTACACCATGACCTAGACCATGAAATAGACCTAGGGATAGATATAGACCATGACCTATACCTATACCATGAGAATGTACATGACCATGACCTAGACCATGACATAGATCTTGACTTAGACCATGATCTATAATATGACCTAGACTCCCCTAGTTCCATCTAAGCCTAGGAATAACCTATCCTCAACCCTTAACACCCCCCATACTCCATTCCTAAGTGAAATATGCATATAATTATTGTTAAAGGCCCCACAAACCTTGCGCACACATCTTGGTTCTATAACCATTGTTCCATGATTTAAAACACTTTCAATTCTAATCCTTTAGGTTAGGCGCTCATCCTTTCCTAGAATGAACGCACGTGCATTCATATAATGCACACACATTCTTACAGGGAAGTTTTATGTTCCAATCAAACTCCTCAACCTCTTCTATTTCAATTGGAAGGAATGGAATGACATGGAATGTGAAGGAAAGGAAATACATGGCATGGAATGACATCGTAAGGAAAGGAAATGAAATTCACATAAAATCGAGGTGCATGCCAACGATTTTGTTAAAAATAAAAAATTCTCGGGATGGGACTTAGAGCGTGGGACGAAAAATTTTGTTCCTAAAATCAAAATCAAATTAATTTTAATTCTGATCAGTAGGTGACAAAAGGAATTAAAATAAAATAGGGTAGATCATAGAGAAGAAAATGATAGAGCGGAGAGAAGATAAGAATGTTGTTTTTTTGGTCTAGGAGAAACAAAACCAAGCGGATAGGAAAATAGAGTGTTGGTTCATTGGTTTTCATATAATATCAATGGAGGGTAGGAAACAAAAAGCATACAATTGTTTACTTCCTAGGTACAAGTATGTGACTTCATGAAGGACTTTTTCGAAAAGACATGACAATATTTTCACCATGTCCATGTGGCTCGATGTTAGGATGAGAATTTTAGAATATGTAGATATACATTTCTCATTGCTATTGTCTTATCAGTGGTTGATTTGATGATAAATACACCCTTCAACCGAAAAATGATATTCAAAGACAATATTATAACTCAAAGGAGGTATGCATAATGGTCCATATTGCATACAAGCATGGGCCAAATACTAACAAATAAAACTGAGTTATATCGAACGAGTATCACTTTTACATATGCGATGATCAATGCCATGAACTATCCTACATGCAACATTTGTTGTAGTTGTTTTAAAATCACTTTAAGGAGAAGAACATAAACATGGATCGACATTATATTTGGTTAGATGGTTGTGCATTCCTACTAAAAAATGCTTGTGTATTTCAATGGCTGTGTATGTTGCACAAAAAACTCAAGGTACCACACATTTGGAACTATTTTGATTTCAGGAATGGGAAAGGGGAGCATGATGGAGGAGGCACATGCATTAAAATAGTGTTACGCTAGAAAGAAATAAAGTTCACAACTACTTCCTTCATTCGAGATGAGAAATCCATTGTTGAATGGTGTTCTTCAGTAATAGGAGAGGGAACAAGAACCCATGAAGAAAAAACCACACAAGAAAGGACATGTATATATATATATTTGGGATGTGGTCAATGTAGATCGATCATAGTGGTATGAATGAAAGACAATTTAGGGAAATTGTGGATTCCATTTAGTTTTAACATCAAATAAATAAATAGTTGGAATATTGACGAGAAAACTCTCTTACTTCTATGTTCCATGTAGTAGTAATGAATGGGATGATTTTGAATCGACATACTCGGCTAATATATGGGATCATGTATCACTCCACATTTTTCAATTCATAACTATGGAATTATCCTAGTTGGAGGAGAACCAATCAAGTATTTTAGCAGATTATGATCATGTCTCAGATCTCGTACTTCCAAGTTTGTTGTAATCTTCTATTAAATTTGTATTAACTAGCATCAATGTTTTATTCTTTGGTCATTTAGTGGACTCATGTGTTGTCACTCCATGTTTTTGAAGACACATATACACGGTGGTTTCCCCAAGAGGTAATGAATGGCGCATTGATTATTGAATGGAACATTGCTTAGGGGGAAAGAATATCCTCATGCGATTAGTAACAGACTCCGAAGGTATTGAATTTATGATTGGGTCGATGGATATTAAAGGAGAATATATGACATAGGATGAAAGAACACATAATAAATGTCGTTATGTATTTTAAAATTATATACCATGTGAAATCGTATACCACCTTATGAACTTGTATGTTGGTACAAACCTCCAACTATAATCAATACCAAGTAAGAAATCATCAAAGGTATGATACTTATTTCCTTACTCTGAGCACGAGAATTCAATAGAGGCCATTAGTATTAGAATTGATCTTGATGGTCAACTTGAATGACCATAGGTATGTAAAAGGAATAATTGAGCAAATATCTCAGATTTATGAATGATTGAAATTTTGGATTCATTTTATGGTTGTTATGGTATTATTGTATTTCAATGCCTTTCCTTTCCTTTCCATGACATGCCTTTCCTTGACATTCCATGCCATGCCTTGCCTTGCCCTACCATTGCATGTCATTCATTTCCCTTCCAAGCCATACCATTGTTTTCCATGCCATGCCTTCAATTTTGTTTTCCTTCCATGCCATTACTTTCCTTCCATACCATACCATGCCTTTCCTTACCTTTTCATGCAATTCCATGCCTTATTGTGCCATTCATTTCCTTTCCTTCCCATGTCTTTTCTTACCTTTCCTTTCCAATACATTAATTGCCTTGACTTGCCAAGACATTCCTTTCCTTTCCATGCCATGAACATGCCTTGCCTTTCCATGCCTTTCCTTGCCATGCCATGAAATTCTTTGCCTTGCCTTTCCATGTCATGCCATGCCTTGCCTTTCCATTCCATGTCTTTCCATACCATGCCATGCCATTCCATTTCATCTCTTTCCTTTCCTTGTCATTCATTGCCTTTACACGCCATGCCCTTCCTCGCCATGTTGTGCCATGCCTTACCCTGCCTTGCCATGTCATTCCATGCCTTTCCTTTCCAAGCCATTCCTTTCCCTGCCATAACATGAAATGCCTTTCATTTCCTTTCCTTTCCAAGCCATGTCTTTCCTTTCCATGCCATCCCATTCCATGCCATGCCATTCCTTTCCTTTCCATGTCTTGATTTTCCTTTCCAACCCATGCCTTTCCTTTCCATGGCATGTCTTGTCACACCTTTCATTTCCATGCTTTTCCTTTCCATACCACTCCTTTAATTGACATCACTTTCCATGCCATTCCTTTCCATGCCATGCATTTCCTTTTTTTTCCATGCCATGTGATGCCTTTTCGTGCCATGTATTGCCTTGTATTTCCTTTCTAATCAATGCCTTCTATTTCCATGCCATGCCTTTCCATGCCATGCCTTGCCTTTCCATGCCATTTCATGCCATGTCTTTCCATGCCTTTCCTTGTCATGCCTTGTCTTTCCTTTCCATATCATTTCATGGCATGCATTTCCTTTCCATGCCTTGCAAAGCCATGACTTACATTTCCATGCCATGATATTTCTTTCCTTTCAATTTGTTTCATTGCCATGCCATTCCTTGCCTTGACATGCCATGCCTTTCCTTGCCTGGGCATGCCATGCCTTGCCTTTCCATGCCATGCCTTTCCTTTCCATGCCATGCCTTGCCTTTCGTTGCATTTCATATCCATTCCATGCCATGCCATGCCATGCCATGCCCTGCCTTTCCTTTCCATTCCATTCCATGCCTTTCCTTTCCATTTCATGCCATGTCATGCCTTGTCTTGTCTTTACATGCCACGACTTACTATTATGAAACTATGTCTTTCATCCCATCTCATTCCACTATGTCGCTTCTCACACGATCTTTGTTTCTTCACACTTAACTACACCATTCATCGCACTGGATCAAGGAGCCATGCATATTTTGTTTAGTTAAATCTTCCACACAATCTATCACAGTCCATTCCATTGGACTAGTTTCATCTAGGCACACTCCATTGCACCATTCGTCACATTGGTTCAAAGAACGTTGCCAATTTTCTTCTACGCTATTGACTCTTATTTGCACCATTGATCCTTCCATCCTTTGATACTTCTGTGCACTTATGTTTTCATCCTTTATTACCTTACTCTGTCTGTGCACCATACTTTTTGTCATACTTTCTATGCTATATCTAACCATGCCCATGACCACTTTGACATCAATGGAAACATATGTGAAACAAATGTCCCCTTTTTCATTAATGGAAACCAAAAGATATGTTATCTTTTTTTTGAAATGTGAGTGCCAAATAAATATTCCTATATACTCCTTTTCAATGTGTGCAACTACAAGTTTCTCCCCCTTTCAATGTGCATAACTGCAAAATCAATATGCCAAATTTCCCCCCCTTTCACTGTGCATCAACATCATGTTTCCCCTTCCAATATGTATGACTCCCAAATCAATGTCCTTTATGATATTCTCCCCCTTTGAAAACAATGACAAATAAGGACTAGGTATAATCTCTCTGGAATGCCTTTCTATGCGTACAAAACCATCCTTAAACAAAACACAATCAACATCCATAGAAAAATCCAACTGTGTGCATCTCCAAAAAAAAAAAATTCTACTTGATACTGCAACAAATGGGGCACCTTCTGAAGTAGTGAACTATGTTATTTATTGAATAAGGGAATATGACATCACCCCTATCTTCTATATGAGATACTCAAAGGGTTCTCTAGGTAATGGCTTGGTAAAAATCTCTACAATCTTCTCATTGGAAGGAACATACTCTAATTTGAACACCCGATCCTAAAACTATTCTCTGGGAAAATAATATTTGATTGGTATATGATGAGTCTTAGAGTGTTGAACATGGTTTTCATAGAGATTAATAACATTGGTATTGTGACACATGATCAAGAGAGGTTGATCACATGGAACTTGAATATCCTTGAGATTGTTTTTAATCCACAACATTTGAGTACAACAGGATGTTGCAACTATATATTTGGCTTCAACTGTAGAAAGGGAAATGGAAGTATGTTTCTTGTTGAGCTAGGAAACTAAGCAACTTCCAAGGAAGAATGTGCCTCCACTAGTGCTTTTTCTATTATCAATACTTCATTCCTAGTCTCCATATGTATAATCTCTAAGAACGAGGTTTGTGTCTTTTATATACTACAATACATAGTCAATAGTGCCTTTCAATTATCTAAATATTATTTTAACTACAAGAACATGAGTTTCCTTAGGATTTTCTTAAAATCTACTTACCAATCCCACTACTTGTATGATTCCATGCATTGAAGCTGTGAGATAGAGTAAGCTACCTATCATAGACCTATACATGGTTTGATCGATTTCTAAAGAATCGTCATCTTTGTTGAGTTTGCAATACGTATTCATAGGAGTTCTCACTAGTGCGCAGTTTTCCATGCCAAAATTTTTCAATATTTCCTTGAGATATTTACTTTGAGAAATAAAAATTCTTATTTCTTATTGATGAATATGTATACCAAGAAACAACGAGAGTTATCCTAACATGTAAATCTCAAACTATTACTACATTGCAGCTGCAAACTTCTTACTCATTAGTTCATTGTTACTACCAAAAATAATATCAACAACATATACTACAATAATTAACAGGTCATTACCTTCAACCTTGATGTATAAGTTTCTATCAGTTGTTCCCTTTTTAAGACCTTGTTGGTGAAAATACTTGTTGAGTCTGTAATACCAAGATCTTGGAGCCTATTTTAGCAAATATAGAGCTTTATTTAGTTGACATACATAATCCTTCTTTCCAGTCAGCAGAAAACCCTTTGGTTTCTCCACATAAACTTCTTCCTCAATATCACCATTCAAAAAGGATGATTTGACATCCATCTAGTATAATTTGAATTTTTTTTAGCATGCAAAAGCCAAACACATCCTGAAATCTTGAATTCATGCAACAGGGGAAAAGGGTTATTCAAATCCCACTCCTTCTAGTTGAGCATACCCTTTGCATTACGAATATGGACTTGTTTGTGACTATTTTTCCATCTTCATTCAACTTGTTTTCGTATACCCATTTGGTGCCAATTACATTCTTGTTTTTGGATCTTGGTACAAGATCCCAAGTATTTTTTTTTTTTCTATTTGATCTATTTATTCATTCATGGATTTAATCTAGTGATCATCTTGACATTCTTGCACAAAGTTTTGGGGTTTCCTCATAGATAATAGTGCCAAATTTGCAGAGCTAGATGTATCTACAAGTTTTCTTCTTGTTTGTACAATTGCTTCCTTGTTTGTAAGAATCTGACTTTCCAGATGATGTTTTTGAACATACCTTGATAGGGTATTTGGTTTTTGTGTCTCCATTATCTCTTATTTCTATAAATATTGTTGTTCCTGATACTCATTCATTCCATCATCTTGTGGTTCATTTTTTATTGGTTCATAATATGAATCATTGTGATGTCGATGTCTCATTGGATGAATTGGTCCCTCATACACTTTTACATCTATAATTGCAACTATATTATGGAGTCTTTGGTTGTATCACTTGTATCATTTACTTATGGAGGAGTATCCTAACAAAATACCCTCATCAACTCTAGAATCAAACTTACCCAAGTTGTCTTCATTTATTTTAATGTAGCATTTTCTTCCAAAATTTTTGAAGTTCTTTAATGATGTTGGTTTTCCATGCCATAAATCATAAGGTTTTTTATCATTGTTTACTCTTATGTGCACTTTATTGAGAAGGTTAACAATAGTTTGAACAACTTCTCCCCAAAAGGTTTTAGGTACTTCTGATTCATCAAGCATGGCCTTGGAAATTTCTTGAACGTTTTGTTCATCCTTTATACTACTCCATTCTAATACGAGGCTCTTTAAATAGAAAATTGTCTCTTGATGCCATGTTTTTCAAAATAATTGTTGAATTCATCACATGCGAATTCTCCTCCTTTGTCTGATCTTAGGAACTTTATTTTTAAATATGTTTCATTTTCTACCCATGCTTTGAATATTTTAAATTTTTCAAGAGCTTCCAATTTATGCTTCAACAATCCAACCCAAGTCATTTTGGTATAGTCATCAATCAACAAAATGAAATATCTTTCACCTAGAGGTGATTGTGTACTAGTGCAACCACATAGATTTGTATGAATTAGATGAAGAGGTTGAGTGGTGGAGTGTTCTCTTGCTGTGAATTGAACTCTTGACTAATTTCCAAACGGACATGATTTGCGAACAATATTCTTAGGTTTGGAAATTTTAGGCATATATTGTACAAAATCCTTTCTTCCCAACTTAAAAAGATTATTAAAAATAAGATGACCTATTCTTTTGTACCAAATACAACTCTCATCAGTTTTACCAATACATCATTTTTCTTTTCCTTCTTCTAGGACATACACATTCCCTAAAATTCAGACTTCTTTTACAATAGACTTCCTTATATTTGCATCCATTAATTTAAAACCTTTTGAATTAAAGATAACATTATGTTTTTCATCACACATTTCAATTACACTCAAAAAATTGTGTTTTAGACCATATTCAAGAAAAAAAATTTGGTCTTTGGTCTTTCCCTTCTTATCTTCATCTAGTACAACAATTCCTTTTCCTCTAATTCTAGTTGGAGCATTGTTTCTGAAAGTAACATTACCACCTTTTTATTCAGTTAGGAATTCAAACTTACTCTTGTGTCCTATCATGTTCTTGGAGAAACCACTGTCAATATACCATTGATTTTCTTTATATTTGGCATATAGAGCCAGTCCACAATTTTCTTTATTTTTATTCCTCCAAACCTTGGTAAAATATTCTTGTTTTTATTGCTTATATATAGGAAACATCTTACTTCTTCATTCACTTTCCTTTTGTCCTAAATTATTTCATATATAACATTCAAGGTCATTTAGTAGAGGGGTGAAGGAATTTTGAAACATAGCCATTTGAGATTTATTGAATCTCATTCCTAAATTTATGATATGCCTAAAAGTCCTTCAACTCACAAACTTATGCCTAAAGTTTCCATAAGAGAAACAATATCCATAGAAAAAATTTGGATGCCTTGGAATGAAATAATTGCTTGTAGGAATCAATTTTTTCCTTCCAACTTGATAAGATTCAAGCGCATGCTACTTCTTTTCTTCATATCTGTTTACATAGTTGGGATGATACAATTTTGATTCCTTCTTCTAATCATCTTTTGATATGTTTGCCTGACTTTGGTTTAATTTGAGAGAATTTTCATAACTTGTATGATTCTCATTAGTTAACATGTTGGTGCTTGATTCACCTTTGAAAATTTTAAGACTTTCCTTATATCCTAGATCTTTCTTGTCAATTGGTGATCTCTGATTGCTCATAATGTTATCTAGATGTTTAGATCCTCTTATGAATTTCATTTGAGTCTTGGAATTATTAAGATATTTTCTTAAGAACATTATTTTTTATTCTATATTGTCACATGTTTTCTCCTTTTCTTTTATCTGATTAATCAATTTTTCTTCCCTTCTTTTGGCCTCTTATAGTTGGATTTTTAAGATGACAATATCTTCATTGATCTCATTGCCTTTTTTTTAATAAAATTGTAGTTGTTCTTTTCTTAGTCTATTCTTTTTCTTGAGTCAAGAAATTTCCTCCAAACCACTAATGAGTTCTCCTTCTATATCTACTAAAACTTCACATTCTTCTAAGTCTGTTTTTTCTTCATCATATTTTTGTTTCTCCAAAGACATGATACATTTTTCATATTGAATTATATCTAGCTCATATTCTTCTTTTGTAGTGTCTAAAAAGTTGTTGCTATCCTCTTTTGAGTAAAAAATGTTCCTTTTAAAAGACTTTTTCTTTTTAAACTCCCTATCTTTATCCTTGCCTTTTATTTATTTTTCATTGGTGTTATTTTTTTGAAAGGACATTTAGAAGCAAAATGACTAACTTTACCACAATGAGAGCAATTTAATGGTAACATAACTTTAAATTTTCTGGATGATCTAAAAATACCAAATGATTTCTGATACCAAATTGATCTGAAATATCATCAAACTATGATACCAATTTGTTAAGGTTTAAGCTATTATTAGGTTTCTTTTCAATTTACTAGATAACCATAGCATAGTTAGGATCAATGAGATAAAAAAAATCACATGATACACAACATTTATCTTTGGAAACCCTCATGGGGAAGAAAAACCAGCAAAAACTTCCTTAATATATATAGCCAATACAATGCCAAGACAATAAACCAAACACTAGAGAATATCCAACACTGAGAAATGCACCTCTCTCTCTTCCTTCTTTCGACAACTGGCAACTGCAACTTCCTTCAAACTTGCACACTAGATGAGTGAGTTGAGTGAGTGATCAAATGAGGCATTAGCTTCCTCTATTTATACAAACTGACAGGATTTGGAAAGGTGTATATTCACTAGGCAGGGCCGACTTGTCTTCTAAGTGGTTAAAACCACTTTAAATTTCTTGGGGGACGACTTCTAAATTTGCATAACATATTTAGGGTTTGACCCATCTAGAAAAGGGGATTTGGTAAATTACAATGCCCAACATGATAAATACACAAAAGGGGATTTATCTAATGAATAATAACTCAATAATAAATAGAATACTCCTTGCAGTTACAATATTTCAACACTCCCCCCTAACAACAAGGGTATTCTACAACATCATTAGGAGAGAGAGAGGGCAACAACATCAACAACATCTAAAACACTGAATGACATATCTATAAATCATCGGAAGTTTTTCTCATCATCAATATCATCATCCACATTAGGGAGATGGAATGGCATCATCATCATATACATCAACATGGATTAGTATAACACTAATACATCATCATCAATAACAGCAAAAGGATGATACAACATCAACAACATCAATATCAGAACACAAAGGCTAGAGCATCATCAACAACAACAACATCACAACAAGAAGGATGAAGCATCATCAACAACAATAACATCACATCATAAAGGTGGGAGCATCATGAACATCAACACTAGGATGGAAATCTTCAGCACAAATATGGCATCTCATCAACTTCAGCATGAGGCTGGAAACTTTGGATGTAATGATATCATATCTCTATGTGTTTTGACTTATCATGGGACAAAGGGTTCTCTGTCATATTTATGAAACTTTGGTTATCACATAGGATTATGGTTGCATCCATATCTAGATTGAATAGACCTGTCAACAACTTTCGAAGCCATATGGCTTCAAAATTGGTGGAACATGCAACAATGTATTCTTCTTCTTTCATGTTGATATCAATGCTTGATTGCTTCCCACTCTGCCATGAAATCACGACTAACCCTAAACTGAAACAACATCCTAAATTTCTCTTTCTATTAGAGACACTTTCATCCCAATATGAATCAGTATAACCACTCATTCTGAAGTCATCATGTCCATTATAGTTGAGACCACAATCTAATGTACCCTTAAGGTACCTCATCACATGTTTTGTAGTAACCAGGTGAACACGTCTAGGCTCTACCAGAAATTGACTCAAGTTGTTCATAGAAAAACATATATTTGTCTTGTTGTTCGTCAGATACATCAATGATTCAATGATTTGTCCGTACAACATAGCATCAATCAATTCTCACGAAGTGTCAACCAGGAGATTCAACATTGTTTCCATGGGTGTATTCATGGATTTTCACTCCAACATATCGAATCTCTTTAGTATTTCAACTGCATACTTCCCTTGGGTAAGGAAGACCTTCTCTAGGCTATGCCAGACCTAAAGATGTAATAAATAGTGCATTAGGCCAAAGTATTTCATCTCAAATTCTGCAACGAGCTTCTTCTTAAAATTAGTGATGAGATTTTCTTCTCCAGTTAAGAATAAGTCATCTACATACAACAACAATATAACATGCTCATGATTCATAACCTTGAAGTAAATGTTAGTATCATCTTTACTCTTGGTAAATACCAAGCTTGTCAAGAAACTGGCAATCCTTCCATACCAAGATCTAGGATCTTTCTTCAATCCATACAGATCCTTATTCAACTTGCAGACATGAGTCTTCCTGTATTCAACTTCAAACCCTTGAGGTTGTTATATATATACTTCTTCTTCAATGACATCATTAAGGAAATTTGTTTTCATGTCCATCTGGTGTAAATTCCACTTCATCTTAGCTGTAAGAGCTATGATGGTTCTAATTGAGGTGTATCTGGCTACAAGAGAAAATGTCTCTTCATACTCAATGCCTTCCTTTTGAGAAAATTCACGAGAAACAAACCTTTCTTTATATTTCTCAATACTTCCATCAACAACATGTTTTATTTTGAAAATCCATTTGAAAGATACCACATCATTGCTCTTCGGTATAGGAAATATTTCCCATACATCATTCTTTATAATGGATTGGTATTCTTCTGTCATGGAATCTATCCATTATTTCCTCTGAATAACTTCTTCAAGGAAAGTAGTATCCTTTTCTAAGAGATCACACATCAAATCCATCTAACTGGAGAATGTCTTGGGTTTCTTCACTTGTCTCATGGTTCCTTCAGGGGCACCATACTTTTTTCCATATTGAATAAGTTCCCTTGCTAAGACTAGATTTCTCTTATGAGAGATTGTCATTTGGGGAGGTTATTGACATTCTATTATGTCATGATATTCTAGAATCTCCTGATCAGAGGAAGTTATGACTTCCCTCACTGCTTGTGCAACTCTGGGAGCCACATGTTCTTCTTCATATACTTCTTTAAGATGACATCTTCTTGATTTCTTGAGTGTTTCATCTTCATCAAAGGTTACATCCCTATCGATCTCAATATGATGGTAACTTGGTATATGAACTCTAAAGGCCTTGGAGACCTAACAGTATCCAACAAATATTCCCTTCTTTCCTCAAGGGTCCATCTTGGTTCTCTTGTCTTTCAGAATGTGTACAAATACTGGATAGCCAAATATTTTAAGATGACTTACTTCTAGGTTCTTTCTAGAGAACATCTCTTCAGGGGTCTTAAACCCAAGTGCACTATGGTACAATCTGTTTTGTACATATACTGTTGTTTTTCTTTATTCTTCCCATAAGTGCATTGGAATATCTTGATCATGGATCATAGTCTTCACTGCTTCCATTATAGTTTTGTTCTTTATTTCTGCTACACCATTTTGTTGAGGATTGTAGGGAGTGGTGAGCTCCCTCTTGATCCCCACATATTTGCAAAAGTTTTCAAACTTTTTTGAGGTGTATTCTCCTCCATTATTTGACCTAAGTATCTTGATCTTTCTTTCAGATAGATTCTCTATCAAGGCTTTGAATTCCTTGAATTTACTGAACACTTCATCATTTGATTTCAAAAAGTAAACCCAGGTTTTGTGAGAATAGTCATCAATAAAATATACATAGTATACATACCCACTAATGGAGGTTGATGGAATTGGGCCACATACATTTGAGTGAATGATCTCTAGGACTCCTTCTTATTTATTGTCTCTCTTCGGGAAGGGATTCTTGATGTTTTTTCCTTGTGCACATCCATTGCACACTCCTTCATGGTCAACCTTGAATTCTGGTAGACCTATGACTGCCTTGCTTACATATGGTAATGCTTTGTAGTAAATGTGAGCTAGTATTATATGCCAAAGTTCACATGCATTCTCAATGGAGTGGGTCAAGGATGCTTCTGAGTGACCCTTTATCTTATATAAGCCACCTTCTTCTTTTCTAATAAAAATCACTTCTTCCATGGATTTTCCTTTAGGCACATAAGAACTTCTCCATCTATGAAGGAAAATATCAATCCTTTATTCTCTAAAGATGAGATAGAAAGTAAGTGCTTTGTCAAAACTAGTACATATAGTACATCCCTCATCTTCATTGGGATCCCTGAATCAATCTTTTAATTTGATTATCCTACTCCTTTTATATGGTATTGATAACCATATCCAAGTGTAACTTTTTGGGGAAACTTCTTTTCTATAAGGCAAGAGAGAATGTCTCTTTGACCTGTCATGTGCTTGGAAGAACCATTGTTTATGATCCAAGTGTCCTCACCAGGTGACACTGATCCTGAGAGGGTATATATTAAGACATAGTTTTCAATCTGTTCTTTTATTATCTTTGTGGGTGGATCTTCATATTCAATTGTATGGGCATGGTGCCTCTTTTTTTTTTTTTTGTATTCTTATAATCTAGCTAGACATTTTTTAGCAATATGTCCCATATTGTCACAATGGTAACATTGGTAGGATGAGAAATGCTTTTCTCTTCTTTGACCTTTTGAAACTTTTGGAATCTCCTTGGAGGGTGAGATTCTTTATGTATGAATTTCTTTAGGGGATGAGACTCCTTCTGAGTTTATTTTTGGAAGTAATATCTATTTATTCCTCCTTTAGTATGAGTAGCTAGGGATTGATCTGCATATCTTGATAGTAATGCTTCTCGGTTAGCTACTCTTTCTTCTTCTTGAACACATTCTTCCCAAAGAATGTCAAAGTGTAGTTTCTCCTTTTTGGCACAAATAGTTTGGATGAATGCATCCCAAGGTATTGTGAGACCATTAAGGGATGTCATTATAAGTTCATATTCATCTATAGTATCACCAATTTCTTCTAGTTTTTCTTTGAATTGTGATATTCTAGAGAAGTATTCCTGAATTGTTTCTCCTTTCTTCATCCTTGTACTTTTAAGTTGAGTTCTTAGATTCATATTCCGATTGATGTTCTTTCCTTCATAAAATCTAGTTAGGGAATCAAACATTTATTTTAGATTTTTCTTTGAAGCCACTTGAGGAATCAAGTGATATTTAATAGAATCTGCAATGATTCTCTTGGTCCTAACTATGTCCTTTTGGTGTTTTTCTTTAGCTACAACATCAATAGGTTCTGGTACATATTCTTTAATGAATATTGTTGGAGTTACTTCACACACAACTAGGATTTATTTTTCCTAATGTTTTTTATTTTTTTATTAGTCATAATTATTCATTATCCAGTCTCCTATATTTTAGGAGAGAATATTCCACGTGGAGAATATTCTCTTTCAGTGCACACTTCAGTTTGACTAGTTCAGTTGAGTTTAGATGTTGCATTGGGATAATCACCATGCTAATTCAACCTTGCCTTAGTATCATCATAAAAGTGGCACATTAGCCTTGATTCCTTGATTTAACTCCTCACTACTTTCTATTCAGTGAGTTAACTGACGACTAGTTGACTAGTTAACTCAACTAGGTGGCAGTTCACTCTCGTAACTGCTTGAGAGACTAGAGTAGGTGGAAGTTCACTCCTATAACTGTTGGTGTGTCTCTAGATCACTATAGACCACCACTATGCCAACTTGGTTCACTTAAAGTCGAACTCATTGAGTTATACATAGTATATCATGTGTAAATTATTCATTATTCACAACGGTTAATGAGAATTCTTTCCATTCTTTCTCTCCTTCTTCTTCTTTTTTCCAATTCTCTCTGCAAATGTGTGTATCATTGTTTAGTTATATCTATTCTATGTAGGTCAAAACATTTACATGGTATCAGAGCTGACGGACTGCAAACAAAAATCTACACCAAATTGTTTTGCAGGTACAAAAGATTGAAGACAGCGGAAAGATGGAATTCCAAAAAGAATTCATTCTTACACCTTACAACTATTTTGCATGGAAGGAGAAAATAGCCATACATATTTGATATAGAGGGTTGTATATATTAACCATGAATACATATACATAGCCGACATCAGCCATAGAAAAATACAAGTACTTAAATCGCATGGATGAGGCACTCAAAAAAGTTTGCAGTCTTATTTCTCCCGATCTCCTTTTTCATATATATTCTTGAAAGACTCCCAATGAATCTTGGACCATATTGGAAGGGATCTTTGGAAAATAGGATGAGATGAGGGGACACATTCTATAGGTGTAACTGCTCACATTAGATCCAAAAAGCTTCAAGAATATCCAAGATTTCTTTACAAAAATCAAGGATTTACTGTCACAACTCAAAGCTTGCGGGGTTGATAAATCGAAGGAGGAGAAACAAATGGTTTTAACCATTCTCTCCAAGCTTGGTCCTGAATTCTCTGTATTCGTATCCACATTCCATACTGTAAGATTCTCCTCTGGAGCCACTTGGAAGATGCCTTCTCTTGAGGACTTTATCGAATCCTTGACATAAGAGCAAACCAAGCTCATCAACATGGGCACAATCAAAGGCCCAAGGGCGCATGCACTCACTATGCATGATGGAAGCCAAAAATATCAGAAATATAAAGATAAAGATAAGAGAAAATATCATTCACATATGAAGAAGGAAGGGTACACAAAACCCTTCACTGATGCCTCAAGATCCAAAGGAGAAAAGGGAAGAAAATGAGAGAAATGCACATACTGTCACAAAGGATTCCATTCGGAATATGCATGCATGAAAAAAAAAATTAGATATGATGTCTCAGATAATTCAAAAAAACAACCTTGGAGTTTTCATCCCCACGGGTGCAAAGAAGAAGAAGCCAGAAGATCTGAATTCCAATAAAGGAAATGCTAGCTATGCCTTGATTGAAATCAACTCCTCTCCCGATGCTTGGATTGTGGATTTAGGAGAATCACATCACATGGCTACCTTAGAAGTAGTCTATTATTCTTTAGATGCATGAAAAGGTCCTCCTATTATAATGGGGGAAAACTCTTCTATCAAAGTCACTGGCAAAGGAAGGATTGAACTCACCAACGAAAGCTTCGAGAATGTGTTGCATGTTCCCAAGATTTTTGTCAACCTTCTCTCCAAGTATCAGATGACGAATTCTGGCACAGGAAAGAAATTCATATTCACACTAAATTATGTGGACATATACGACATGCAAACCAACTCCAGGGTTTCTATTGCTGAGGTAAATCATCAGTCTAGATTGTATACATTTTCTGAATTCATTGAACCTGATTCTTCTTTATTGCTTACTCATGCTGATGAAAGTAGTAGGATATGGAACGAAAGGTTTCAACATTTGAATTTCCGATACATGAAACATATTATCAAGAACATATTAGTTGATGGTCTACTAGACATCCATTTCTCCAAGGGCATATGTGAGGGATGTGTTCTCGGAAAACACCATCAAGAGAAATTCGTCAAAGGAAAGTCTCAGTGAGATTTTGCACCTTTAGATTTGATCCATAGTGACCTCATGGGTCCTTTTCCGCATCCATTGATCAACAAAGCGAGTCTTGTTCTCATTTTTGTTTATGATTTCTCATGTTTTACTTGGATCTACTTTCTCAGGAAAAAATCCGAGTTATTTCAACACCTCAAAGATTTCAAAGCATTGGTTGAGACACAGTCTGGAAACAAGATCAAAGTCCTATGAACTAATAATGGGGGAGAGTATGTGAATCATGAGATTCATAATATTTTCCATGAGGTAGGGATTCAGTTGCAGCATACAATTCCCTACACTCCGCAGCAAAATGGAGTTGCTGAGAGGAAAAACAGATCTCTAAAGGAGATGGCATCTTGCATGTTGCATGCAAAGTCACTACCACAAAGACTATGGGATGAAGAACTTAACTATGAAACATACATCCAAAACAAATCTCCTTATATATTTTTCAAGGATAAGACCCCCTACAAGGCTTAGAGCGGCCTCAAACCGGAAGTGGCCCACTTTCACATTTTTGGTTCATGTGCATGGGCCCAAATTCCCTCTGAAAAGAGGAAGGCACTTGATCCACAGAGCACTGAGTGCATTTTTGTTGGATACCCTGATGGTGTGAAGGGATATCAGCTTATTGATCTTTCCTTGGATGGAATCATCATTGAGGATCGTGTCCAATTCGAGGAAAGTGTCTCACATGTACCTCAACAGTCACATGCTGACACCTTCACTCTTCCACCTGTCTGAGATGATGAGCATGCACATGTTGAATCTTCTTTAGACGAGAGTTATGATTTAGAGGACTCAGATTATTTAGATTCAGAGTCAGTATAGTCAGATGCAGAGTTAGAGCATCCAGATGCACTTGTAGAACCAGAGAAGAGACCCAAGTGGGCATAAACTACTCTTCAAGATGCAGGGGATCTCGTTGGTGATCCAGCTGATACG
>JASDQU010684399.1:0-15345 GCA_032191745.1 Picea mariana
GGCACTTTTTAGGTGGAACAATAGTCAGAACTACCTCTGGTATTCTGTAGATATGACCCCCCAAAGTAAGAATGACACTACGGGGTCAAGACTCATAAACAACATGGTGCTTCCACATATATGGTTGGCCCAAGAGAACATCACAGACATCGAGTGGGGCAACATCACATAATACCGCATACTTGAAGGGATGGATGCCATATGACAATTGACATTGCTGGCTGACATAGAGATCTCGTCCTTGGTGAAGCTACCCGATGTTGTATGGTTGCGGGTGTGGTGTTGTCGACAATCGAAACTGTTTGAGGACCTCTGCTGAGATGAGGTTCTTCTGGCTTCCTCTATCAACAATAAAATGCAGCAGGGTCCCCTTCACCCACATATTTGAATGAAAAAGGCACTCCCTCTCTTCGGGATCTGTTGGTTCTTCTGGTTGTATTGTTGCGGTTGCGATAATAACAGTGGGGTCTACGTCAATGATCTATCCTTTACCAGTATTTTCAGAATCGGATTCTGAATCAGGGTTCGACTCCTTGTCTTTGATCTAGGACACCAATGACTATTTTGCGTGACATTCATCGGTGTTGTGCCAGGGGCTTTTGTGGAAATCGCACCATTTTTCGGTGTCCTTCTTTGTCTTCCCATGACCCTTATTTTCCTATGTCTTGGACTGGTTTTCGGTACACTGTTTGTTAGGGTTGTCTTTGTCATACTTTGGTTGTTGCGGATTTACAAATATGAAATCCCATTTGTTCTGGTTCTTAAACTTCTGCTCGATTTTAACAACATATCGATAAGCAGCACCGAGTGATGAGATGTCCAGAAAATCCATTTCAGTCTGGATGTATCTGTGTAGAGCCCCACTATATTTTAGAACCAAATGTTGCTCAGAGTCTTTGATACCCAGCTTGGTGCACAAGGTATGGAAGGTATTGGTGAACTACGAAATTTCTTGGCCCTTCTCTTGCCGCAATGTGGTCCATCTCATGTACTGGTCCTCATAGTTTTCAATAGGGTAATACTATTCCTTTACCGCATCCACAAAAAAATCCCAAGTGGGATCGGCCCCATATATTTCAAACTCCTCTATGGAACTCTTCTCCCAATAAGTTTCCCACCAATGTTTGACATGAGGGAGAGCTTTAAGGAGTGTGAAGGTGATATTTTCTTTGTCAAAAAATTTGTGAACAGAGGAATAACCTTCTAGCAGATTTAACCATTTGTCTAGGGATTCTGCATCCATCTGTCATTGAAATACAGGGATATCAAAATTAACTTGTACCTTGAAAGGTGAGGTGCCTCCAAAGTGGCCGCTTGATGAATATGCGCTTGTTTCTATCAGCATGCATTGAAGGATGTGGGAAAAATTTTCCATCATTTGATCCCTCTGTTGCGTGAGAGTTTGCTCAAGCAACAGACTGATAGGATCGTCTGCTCCTTGATTTTTTGTTTCTTCCACCATTGATGGTTTCTTGGGTGTGTGAGAGCGATTTTCCTCAAGAGAGACAAGCTCGAGACCCCACTTGCTATACTCGGACCTCGTCGGGGACATGCACTGAAAAAAACGATCAAGAACAACCTACTCTAATACTACTGATCCAGATTATTTTTGACACGAAATGAGATCGGAGATATAATAAATAAATGCACAAAGATATCACAGATATTTAATAATGTAACATAAATATATCAGAGATGAAACCATAAACACAGAGATACAGTAATACATGATTTCTATTAATGAAAGAAATGTACAGAGACTGTAAAAATACAGTGTGAAAGACTCGCTAGAATGGTGGCAGCTTATCTCTGAGAAGAGATGTGACGGCTACTCGCATTCGCAAGAAGANATGAGGCTCTGAATTCCTTTTTACAATAAACAGGAATGCCAAAAATCCTAGACATCCAAAAACCTAACCCTAGGAGATGAAGCGTCAAAAGTCACGTGGGCCCTGTTTGGGTAAGTTAGTACATCAACTTCCCGGGTCGTAACTTTTGCATACAATCTTCGTTTTAGGTGCATGATAGGTCGTCGAAAAGGTATCATCGAGGAGATTCATTTTGGGGGCTCAATCATGCCTTTGGATATCATTGAGAACCTCTATCTTGAAAAAACTTCATTTAGTCCCTTAAAATGGTCCTAGAAGTTAAAACCTGCTAAAAATAGTAAATGGCCAAAATTGCCAAAAAATTGTTTTGAGCCAGTCAGAAAAGGTGGGTGTTCACCAATATCCACCTGGATCAATCCTCCCTCCTTAGGAAGCAATGGTCTCCATTGTGTTGACTTCTCGAGGGAGAGGGAAAAGAATTTGCTGGATCTGCATCTTGGTGAGCTGCTTATATTGCTGGAGACATCGCGTTGCTCAGTTTGTGGAAGTATGTCAAGAACTTGTTGAGGTTGAGGTTGTTCAACAAGTCAAGATACATGAGAGGATGGTGTCAGAAGGAATCTTTGTGCTTTGTTGCAGCCTTGTCGACATGCTTCTGTTGGATAGAAGGTGCTTGGGGCAAGGCCATAGTGGTTGTAGTGTCCTTCTGTTCTCCTTTTGAACAGATTGTGAAGAAGATAAATTTTGTAGTATGAGATACTACCTTGCGACACTTTTTAGGTGGAACAATAGTCATAACTACCTCTAGTATTCTGTAGAGATGACCCCCCAAAGTAACAATGAAACTACGGGGTTGAGACTCATAAACAACATGGCACTTCCACATATATGGCTGGCCCAAGATAACATCACATACATCCAATGGGGCAACATCACATAATACCTCATCCTTGAAGGGATGGATGCCATATGACAATCGACATTGCTGGCTGACATGGAGATCTTGTTCTTGGCGAAGCTACCCGATGTTGTATGGTTGCAGGTGTGGTGTTGTCGACAATCCCAACTGTTTGACGAATTTCGTTGAGATGAGTTTCTTTTGGCTTCCGCTATCAACAATAAAATGTAGCGGGGTCCCCTTCACCCACATTTGTGAATGAAAAAGGCACTCCCCCTCTTCGGGATCTGTATGTTCTTCTGGTTGAATTGTTGCGGTTGCAAAAATAGCAGTGGGGTCTGCATCAATGATCTGCCCTTTACCAATATTTTCAGAATCAGATTCTGAATCAGGGTTCGGCTCTTTGTCTTTGATCTCGACCATCAATGATTGTCTTGAGCGGCATTCATCGGTGTTGTGCCAGGGGTTTTGTGGAAATCACACCATTTTCTGGTGTCCTTCTTTGTCTTCCCACGACCCTTCTTTTCCTGTGTATTGGACTAGTTTTCGGGAGACTGTTTGTTAGGGATGTCTTTTTCATACTTTGGTTGTTGCAGATTTACAAATCCAAAATCCGGTTTGTTCTAGTGCTTAAATTTCTACTCGATTTTAACAGCATATCGATAAGCAGCACCATGTGATGAGATGTCTAGAAAATTCGTTTCAATCTGGATGTATCTGTGCAAAGCCCCACAGTATTTCATAACCAAATTTTTCTCGGAGTCTTTGATACCCAGCTTGGTGCACAAGGTATGGAAGGTATTATTGAACTCCAGAACTTCTTGGCCCCTCTCTTGCCACATTGTGGTCCATCTCATGTGCTGCTCCTCATAGTTTCCAACAGGGTAATATTGTTCCTTTACCGGATCCACAAAAAAATCTCAAGTGGGATCGACCCCAATATATTTCAGACTCCTTTGTGGAGCTCTACTCCCAATAAGTTTCCCACCAATGTTTGACATGGGGGAGAGCTTTAAGGAGTGTGAAGGTGATCTTTTCTTTGTCGAAAAATTTGTGAACAGAGAAATAACCTTCTAGCAGATTTAACCATTTGTCTAGGGCTTCTGCAGCTATCTATCCTTCAAATACAGGAATATCAAAATTAAATTGTACCTTGAAAGGAGAGGTGCCCCCAAAGTGTCTGCTTGATGAAGATGCACCTATTTCTATCAGCATGCGTTGAAGGATGTGGGAAAAATTCTCCATCATTTTGTCCCTCTGTCGTGTGAGAGCTTGCTCAAGCAACACACTAATAGGATCATCTGCTCCATCGTTTTTCTTTTCTTCTGCCATTGAGGGTTTCTTGGGTGTGCGAGAGGGATTTTCTTCAAGAGAGACAAGCTCGAGACCCAACTTGCTATACTCAGACCTCGTCGGGGACATGCATTGAAAAAAATGATCAAGAACAGCCTACTCTGATACCACTGATCCGGATTATTTTTGGCATGAAATGAGATCGGAGATGTAATAAATAAATGCACAGAGATATCGCAGATATTCAATAATATAAAAGAAATATATCAGATATGCAACCATAAACAAAGAGATACAATAATACATGATTTCTATTAATGAAAGAAATGTACAGAGACTGTAAAAATACAGTGTGAAAGACTCGCTAGAATGGTGGCAACTTATCTCTGAGAAGAGATGTGAGGGCTACTCACACTTGCAAGAAGATGAGTACAGTGAGGCTCTGAAGGCCCTTTTATAATGAATAGGCATGAAAAAAATCCTAGACATCCAAAAAACTAACCCTAGGAGATGAAGCACCAAAAGTCATGTGGGCCCCGTTTGGGTAAGTTAGTACATCAACTTCCTGGGGTCNATTTAGGCCCTCAAAATGGCCCCGAAAGTTAAAACCTGCTAAAAACAGTAAATGGCTAAAGTTGTCAGAAAATTGTTTTGAGCTAGTCAGAAAGGGTGGGTGGCCACCAATATCCACCTGGATCAATCCTCACTCTTTAGGAAGCAATGGTCTCTATTACGTTGAGTTCCCAGGGGAGAGGGAAAAGCATTTGCTGGATCTGCATCTTGGTGAGCTGCTTGTATTGCTGGAGACATCGCGCTGCTCAGTTTGTGGATGTATGTCAAGAGCCTGTCGAGGATGAGGTTGTTCAAAAAGTTGAGATACATGAGAGGATGGTGTGAAGAAGGAATCTTTGCACTTTTTTGTAGCCTTGTCGACCTTCTTCTTTTGGATAGAAGGTGTTTGGGGCGAGGCCGTAGTGGTTGCAATGTCCTTCTCTTCTCCTTTTGAACAGATTGTGAAGAAGATAAATTTTGCAGTATGAGATACTACCTTGCGACACTTTTTAGGTGGAACAATAGTTGGAAATACCTTTGGTATTCTGTAGAGATGACCCTCCAAAGTAACAATGACACTAAGGGGTCGAGACTCATAAAAAACATGGTGCTTCCACATATATGGCTAGCCCAAGAGAATATCAAATACATCCAGTGGGGAAACATCACAGAATACCTCGTCCTTGAAGGGCTGGATGCCATATGACAATCAACATTGCTGGCTGACATAGAGATCTCATACTTGGTGAAGCCACCCGATGTTGTATTTCTGCGGGTGTGGTGTTGTCGACAATCCCAACTATTTGACGACCTCTACTGAGATGTGGTTCTTCTACCTTTCACTATCAACAATAAAAGGCAGTGGGGTCCCCTTCACCCACATCTGTGAATGAAAAAGGCACTCCCCCTCTTCGGGATCTGTTGGTTCTTCTGGTTGAATTGTTGTGGTTGCGACAATAGTAGTGGGGTCTGCATCAATGATATGTCCTTTACCAGTATTTTCAGAATTGGATTCTCAATCAGGGTTCATCTCCTTGTCTTTGATCTCAGCCACCAATGAATGTTTTGAGCGACATTCATCGATGTTGTGCCAGGGGATTTTGTGGAAATCACACCATTTTCCAATGTCCTTCTTTATCTTCCCGTGACCCTTCTTTTCCTGTGTCTTGGATTGGTTTTCGGGAGACTGTTTATTAGGGTTGTCTTTATCATACTTTAGTTGTTGCAGATTTACAAATCCGAAATCCTGTTTGTTCTAGTGCTTAAATTTCTGCTTGATTTTAACACCATATCGATAATTAGCACCGAGTGATGAGATGTCCAGAAAATCCATTTCAGTCTGGATGTATCTATGTAGAGCCCCACGGTATTTCAAAACCAAATGTCGCTCGGAGTCTTTGATACCCAGCTTGGTGCGCAAGGTGTGGAAGGTATTGGTGAACTCCAGAACTACTTGGCCCCTCTCTTGCCGTAGTGTGGTCCATCTCATGTACTGGTCCTCACAGTTTCCAACCGGGTAATACTGTTCCTTTACCACATCCACAAAAAAATCCCAAGTGGGATCGACCCCATATATTTCAGACTCCTCTATGGAACTCGGCTCCCAATAAGTTTCCGACCAATGTTTGACATGGGGGAGAGATTTAAGGAGTGCGAAGGTGATCTTTTCTTTGTAGGAAAATTTGTGAATAGAGAAATAACCTTCTAGCAGATTTAACCATTTGTCTAGGGCTTCTGCATCATCTGTCCTTCAAATACAGGAATATCAAAATTAACTTGTACCTTGAAAGATGAGGTGCCTCCAAAGTGGCTTCTTGATGAAGATGCACCTATTGCTATTGGCAGGCGTTGAAGGATGTGGGAAAAATTCTCCATCATTTCATCCCTCTGTCGCGTGAGAGCTTGCTCAAGCAACATACTGATAGGATCGTCTGATCTGTCATTTTTATTTTCTTCCGCCATTGAGGGTTTCTTGGGTGTGCGAGAGCGATTTTCCTGAAGAGAGATAAGCTCGAGACCCAAATTTCTATACTCGGACCTTGTCGGGGACATGCACTGAAAAAAACGATCAAGAATAGCCTGCTCTGATACCACTGATCTGGATTATTTTCGGCACGAAATGAGATCGGAGATATAATAAAAAAATGCACAGAGATATCACAGATATTCAATAATATAACAGAAATATATCATAGATGGAACCATAAACACATAGATACAACAATACATGATTTCTATTAATGAAATAAATGTACAGAGACTGCAAAAATACAGTGTTAAAGACTCGCTAGAATGGTGGCATATTATCTTTGAGAAGAGATGTGATGGCTACTTGGATTCGCAAGAAGATGTGTACAATAAGGCTCTGAAGGAATTTTTACAATAAACAAGAATGAGAAAAACCCTATACATCCAAAAACCTAACCCTAGGAGATGAAGTGCCAAAAGTCATGTGGGCCCCGTTTGGGTAAGTTAGTACATCAACTTCCCGGGGTCATAACTTTTGCATACGATCTCCGTTTTAGGCGTATGATAGCTCGTTGGAAAGGTATCATTGCAGAGATTCATTTTTGGGGCTCAATGATGCCTTTGGTTATCATTGAGAACCTATATCATGAAAAACCTTCATTTAGGCCCTCAAAATGGCCTCGAAAGTTAAAACCTGCTAAAAATAGTAAATGGCTAAAATTGCCAGAAAACTATTTTGAGCCAGTCAGAAAAGGTGGGTGGCCACCTATATCCACTTGGATCACTAGTTCTTCCAATCCACTATTACATTAAAAGAAAAAGCATCTAGGGCAATTGTTCTTTTAATTTTTTGTTCATGATCTATTTTGAGAGTTTGGTTAACTCATCATGATATTCATGTATTTCATTCAACTCAATGAAGAACTTTCTATGATTTTCTTAGACTTTGTCACTTTCTTTTATATTTTCCTCAAGTTCACATATTTTTTCTATGTATTCTATAAATTTTTAATGTTTTCTTCCCAGCAAGACTTATCTTTTCTTGGTGCTCTATTCTCATATACCTTTTCCGGGTGCTTTATTCTCATATTCTCCATTTCCTGTGAGTGTGTCTTCTTTAGGGTTTCTATCTCATATTTTTGTTTGATCCTTTTGGTTAGCTTGGTAGTTGAAGTCATCTTCTATCTGACCTCTCTTCTGCTTCAACTTCTCCTCCAAATCTAATACTCTTGCCTTATAAGTATGTAAGGTGGCACTAAGTTCACTAACAATGATTGCATTTTCCCTTACAAATGCACTTAGGGCATAGGTTGTATCTTCAACATTATTTTTATGGTCTTTGCCCAATTTCCATGAAATTACTTGATATGATGCCTCCTTGGTGGGAGTATATTTTTTTCTCTACCTCTTTCTTGATATCTTAGAAATACCTCTTTTTGATTTGTTGAAAAAAATACTCTCCCAGAGGCACCATAGCATCATTGAAATTAGCTAATTGTGCAAAGGAGTGAGAGAAACTAGTTGGTATTGTATAAGTGGATGTTATAGCATCAAATTCCACCTCTAAACATTTGATGCTATGGTTGATCTTATCCCTATCCTCCTTGCATACAACTATTCCCCATACCACCTCCTTGCATACAATTATTCCCCATACCTCCTTTAGTCCTTCTAAAAAAATTTTTTTTGAAGGATGTACATGTCCTCACAGCTATTCTACCCGCATACACATGGGCTACTTAAGGGACACCTGTGTAAGATTTAAACCTGTGAAGTAAAACATGCATACAGATTCTAAGAAAAATAGAAATTGATCAATGGCTCATACACATAGTACACAAAGACTTACGCTGGAAACCCTTAAACAGGAGAAAACCAATTCAACTTCATATTAAACACTCATTTGATGCTAATAGCCCATCTTCCAGTTGGAAACTCAACTATATCCCATGCCTCATTCTTATCCAAATAATCCATCTCTTCAACCATGGCCTTCTTCCAAAGTTTACTATCCTATGAATTCACTACTTCCCCGACAATTCTAGGATCATCATCAATAATAGATAAATCAAAATTAGCATGAAAATCAGATGGAGTATACCTTTCTAGTTGCCTTCTTTCCCTCATTGATATCTTCAATACTATAGAATGAGGTTATTCTTCTTCTTATTCATCTTCTTCCGTTGATTTTGATTTTGCATCATTGAGCTCAAACTCTATTTTCTCAGGTTCTTCTTGCCTTGGTAGGAATTCTTGTTTGGGATTATCTTTAACCTCTCTAAAAACAACATCCTGACTATAAAAAATATCCTTAGTTTCTGGGTTCCAAAGTTTATAACCTTTCATGCCACCTTTATAACCAATAAAGATACACTTTCAGACTTTCTTATCCAACTTACTCCTATTTTCCTTTGGAACATGTACATAAGCATCACAACCAAACACTATGAGATGTTCAAGAGAGGGTTTATTACCATTCCATACTTCATGTAAAGTTTTGTTCACCAACATTGATGAGGCTGATCTATTTACCAGGTAACATGCAGTACCCACCACCTCTGCTCAGAATTTGTGTCCTAACCCATCTCTATTGAGAATTCTCCTTATTTTTTCCATCAATGTCTTGTTCGTCCTTTCTGCAACCCCATTCCGTTGAGGTGTGTATGGAGTATTATTTTTCCTTTCTATACCACACTTNCCACATAATTCTCCACTATTATCTGTCCTCAACACCTTTATTTTCTTCTCTGTTTTATTTTCTACCAGAGCCTTAAACTCTTTAAATTTATGAAATACCTCATATTTCTTCCTAAAAAAATAAATCCATGTGTTCCTTGAGAAATCATCTATGAATGAAACATAATACAAAAATTTACTTAGTGATGGAACAAGAACATGTCCAAACACATAATTGTGTATCAAATCTAACATCCCCTTTGCTCTTGTAGCACCATATGGGAATCTTACTCAATTATGTTTACCATTTATGCAATGTTCATAAAAATAAAAATCCACGATGCAATTAGACATACCTTCAACCATACCTTTACTATGTAGTGTTCGAGGGCCCTTTTCTCCAATATCTCCCAGTCTTTGATGCCATAGCATGGTATTCTTTCTAGGGACAACATGGATCTTATATTCTTCATTTCTCTGCTCAAGGAAAATAGAACTGTTACACCCACTAGTATAAGTGCTTCCCAACAACTTGTACAAAGTTCCACATCAAACTCCCCTCATTAACACCATTCCTCCTCTAACCATCTTGCAAGTTCCCTTTCCCGAAAAAGTATCCACGCCTCATCCAACTTACTTACATATATTAGGCTCTTGGCTAGATCTAGAATGTGTAGAAATCCAAGGTGAGTTTTAATCCTTCCATATTTTAGCAAAAACTTAACCCTTCCACGTCCCATGATTTTGGTTGTCGAGTCATATCCTAGGAAGACATCACCACCATCATAATTTTCATATTCATTGAACCACTCCCTGTGAGGAGTCTATTGACGGGAGAAATTGTCCGTCCGTCAATTGAGAGAGTGGAACCGGTCTGGGGTTGTCTAAATAACCCAAGTCGTTTGGAATGAACCACCCTGACGGGTTTAACGGCTCTGTTGGCCGCTCTAAGGTCCTAAGAAAAAACAAAGAGAAAACTAACCTAAACTAACTAATCTATCAAAAACAAATAAAACAAACTAAACTAACTAAGACTAATAAAACAAACTAAAACTAAATACAAGAAACTAAACTAGCTAATAAATAAAAACAAACTAATACACTAATCTAATTAAAACAAACTACAATATAAACTAAAACTAAATACAAATTACACTAACTATTCTACTAATTACTATTACACTAAATCTGACAATTAACCGTCTAACTACCAGTTATAATACAGCTTATTCACAAATATACAATATACACAACTGGCAGATTTAAATAAAACCTGTAAAACTCATATGCTTTCTGTCCTTAGACAGCCAGAGATATTTTTGATTTTTTGATTTTATGAATAAGAAATAAACTTACTGAAATTAAACGATCTAATATATTTACTGAAATTAAACGATCTAATATACTAACTCTAACTAAACTAATATCTGAACTAAACTACTAATAAAAACAATAAACAAACAAGCGACTAACTAACCTGGAAGCGCTCCTAATTTGTCCTGCATATGATGACTTCGAAGCTGGTCGGAGGAAATAAACTCGCACCGGTTAATCCCAAAGCTTCTCGTAAACGATAAGCTGTGCTGCTCTTTGAGTTGTTTACAGGACAAACAAGACATGAAAAATCATAACGATTATATGATTTATAAATCTCTACAATAAGGGAAACCTGTTATGCAAAAACTTATATTTAATAATTCAACTCACGAAGAAGAGAAATCTGTCGTTCACAAACTGAACTAAGCAATTTCTATGCTTTTTAAATGCTTGGAAGAAATCAGATATGGATTACAGTGATTAAAATTATATCATTTGCACATGATTAAGATAGCTAAAGTAGTCATTAACCAGACACAAATTGATATACACAACATGAAACAAAATGTTGATATAATGAGAAGCTAAAGCTGTGACAAAACACCAAATTCTACCTCAGTCTGTATTAAAACTCCATATCCTTATTCTCCCACCAATGAGGATGTATATTATTACAAAAATAATAAGTATATATAAGTCTCTCCACAGGATAAAACTTCCCTGTGGATAATATCAAACTGTTTTACATAATCTGGGAGATATCCCAAAAATCATCTAAATTAGGAAACTAAAATGCAAGTGAAATATTCCAAATATCTCCTAACTGCTCATCAAATCCACTGTAATTTCGAATTGGTCTGCAATAGACCAAAAATACCAAGTTAGAAAGATATTTCATTAACAAAACAATAAAAATCTAATCTCACAGACTTAGCTACAGAATCGTCTGATTCTGTAGCTAGTCTAAAATAGCATACAAGACCAGAATCGAAATCAAACCAAATCTTTTTAAAAGAATCAAATGCAATTTTCTTTCAATAAGCATTAAAAACGAATCACTAATGATTCAAATGATTTTATCATTCAAATTAAACAAAATCAAAAGTGATTCAATCGAAACAGGGATAAGAATACTCTGTTTTTCTTTTACCATAAAATCGGGTCAAACCGTAACAAGACTGTTTCATATCAAATGAAATTAATAGTGAGTCATATCGTATGAGATACGATCTAATCCAACACAATCAGAATCCATTTGTTATGGCTATAATAATGTAGCATAAGATTCATGTTGTTTTAATTAAATACAAAAATGGAAAGACTGTTACGATTATGGGTAAATAAAACATTCATAACAACATCAACCAAAATTCACCATAGATTTCGATCGCTGAGCGTTACACAGTCAACAGACAGGATCAAATAGTGATCACAACCATCATCAGATCGACAGAAGTGATAATCGTAAACTGGGCAACAATCAAAACAAATCGTGACTGAGTTAATATAGAAACAAATCGTGATCCTAGGTATAGTCACTTTCGTTCCTCAAATCAAATTTAAACAGTATATTCATTGCAATATGAATCGAACTGATAACATGGTGAAGTAAACCAACGCGAATCAACCGACTAGGTATAACTGTTATGATTCGTATCTATTCACGATTTGGGTGCATATAAAACAAAATCATATTAAACATAATCCAAACTGTATTCGAGCTTGGTCGAAAGTCATATGTACATAAAACCGTAACAATTAACCATATCACAATTGTCACCAAACATAGCATATACATTATAACGAAATCAAAACGAAATGTGATTGTGTTCAAAATCGAATATGAGAAACAGCTTGTGTTTATAATAGATACCAACGACTTCAATCGACAACAGAACATCCAATTTAAGCTAAATCAAACCAATCCAATCCATACCACGATCAATCAAATCGAAGGAAATCCAATCAAAGCTAAACTGGGAAAACGAAATTCGATTTATCAAAACAAAACTATGTACATAATGCATATAATGTGACAGAGCAAATCCACGCTGTAGACAGAACTATTCAAAGAATTCGAATTCGTTATATAAAAAAATGATAGAACATACCAGTGAGGCTGCTATCATGCCCACTTTGAATTCACGACCGCTGTAGCTGATTCCACATTTTTAAACAAAATAGAGCCTGTCGTCCTCTGTTTCTTATCAGTGGCTTGCAACTTAGCCTTTTGACTGGTAAGCCGTGCAACTTGGTCCTCCAAAGAGTGAATTCTCGAGTGCAGCACCGGCACATCAAGATAATACCTCTCTAACCACGAGCTACATTGATCATAGGGTGGCACTGTAGGTTGAGGCAGAACAGGAGAGGGTTTGGATGAATGTCTGGGGGTTTCACAAGGTATCTTAATGCCTGGGTAGTTAGGGTCTCTTTGTAGGCAAGGTGGTAGGTTTGTCACAAAGTCATATGAGGGTTCAACACACAGACCTTCCGAATAGGGGTATTCACTAGCCAAAAAACGCTCCACTTCTGAGTCAGGGTCTTCACTCAATACGATAGGGTTGGGGTTGACAGGAGGTTTCGGCTTGTTCCTTGCCATTTGAGAGATTAAACGGGCATTCTTTTTGCCTTTGGTGTTTGCAGTGGGTTTGGATTTAGGCTTCTTTCCCACAGGCTTAACAATCTTGACATCCTTGGTCACAGAGTGGGGTAGGTCTATAGGTGAGTCGGGTAAGGGTTTAGGTAACAGAATACTGTAGGCTACCGAGGGTATAGTCTTGTCTTCGGTCACCACAGGTTTGTCAACCTATGGAGGGTTTGAATCTTCAAAATTATTGCGTGCAAGGAAATCGTTCCAACAGTCTCCGTGTAACCCCAAATGACAGACAACAATCATTTTAACCAGCCCATAGTGAAAGAGGCTGCTATCAGCCTGGTTCCTCTTATATTTCTTTGACATCTTAAACAGGCTTCTGTGCAAGTATTAAGGCATATTAAGCTCAAAACCCATAAAAACCATAAGCAGACGAAGGTGGTGTAAGAAAACAAACCCGTACCGACCTTCGCAGGTGATAAACTGTTTGATTATCATCAGGAAATCATGCCAACATTGCTTGAGCATGTTCACGGGCAAACCTTTATCACAGGAGTTAACCATACGTGACTGGAAGAGCAGTGTCCAAGGGACCTCTTCCACTTTGCAATTCTTGGACCATCGTTGTCCAGTGACAGGCAAACCCGTAGCGAGACTTACAAATTGCTCATCAATTTGGAATTGAACATCGTCGACCTTGGCCCGACAACCATCAAAGGTCATGGTGAATTGCCTAGCAATGCAGAGGTTAAAATCATCAAATTTCTGTATAAACGGAATCCACCCAATGTCCTCGAGGTCGCTGTGGGCACTGTCGAACATCAACAGAGCCTAGCTGCCATTCGGTTCAGCCCTCACGACTGGAGCCATGGTGCGAGCACATGGTAAGGGTTTGGTTCGAATTCCCGAATACACAGGAGCAGATTCATTCGGTCTAACTACTATGAATGATCAAAGGGGAAGCATTAATGTGCGCACACGAGGGTGGTGGGATTATTCACCGCCATGCATAATAGTAATGGCAAAGTACAACCGCCAATTAATCCTCTGTTCAATCAATCATAACACAAAACCATATCATTCGTATAACCAAAGAATCAAACAATGAGTAATATGCCAACGCGCCATTAACCATAGATTTTCAAACCATTTTCATTCAACGTGGAATCAAACCCAAATGTTAAATATGCGCCATCGTATAAGTGTGTAATCAAAGTTTTTAAAACATTGTGACAATCGATTTCATAAAATTGACAAGCCAAGAGATATATAAATTTTAACATAAGGATCACATTATAAATATAAAAACAAAAATAAACCATGACCCCTATGTAATTCAATGACTAGGCAAGTCTCAAAAATATAAATCCATATGCTCAATGCCTTACCAGTTTAATAAAAATCAAGTTGCGCAATCAAAGTAAGAATAGGAAAATAGGCATAGTTTAAAAAATCCTTACAGACCCATAATGATAAACCAAAGGTAAGTGCCAATCAAAATATCAATAAAATATCATGACAGTTCAAATAACGATGGAGGATTTTTCACGCTTATAGTCGTGAAAAATGAATGGAGACCAATTTGCAAGTGTCGCAAGAAATCAAATTATCGTTTATTTGCAAAATGCGATGACAATTTGAAGTTCAGAAGACATAGGTGTAGGCAGCTTATAGGGCAATAGAAAAAATTGTATTGGCTGCCAACAATGGCGACACACTGGTAGAAGCAGTTATCTCTGTCAAAAGAAATAAACTCAGATTGGGACAACAAAGAAAATTTCAACTCAAAAACAACAACCAGAAAATTGTACAAACATCATCATTTACCATCTTTTCCAGCGATGTTTTAAAAGATGAAAACTAATAACAGTCTTAAGATTAGTAAGTCACGATATTAATGATAAAATATTCAATACTGTTGGCATGGCCACTGCTGCTAGCAGGCGTCCATAGCCTCGACAGGGTTGCCATTTAACCCACTCTGACATCTGTATCCTGTCAAGAAGTTCTAGATCAGAATAAAGGACATTAAAGAGGTTTCTTATAATTTTTTCACAGATTTTCATGTACCCGACATTGCTTCGCTGCCAACAGGCCTGTTTAGTACCCTAGCAAAGTTGTCTTGGCATCATGCATGTATTTACCCGCTGCCAGCGGACCTGTTCAGTATCCCGACGGGTTTACAAACACTTCCCACAGCTCTTATTAATATTTTTATT
>JASDQU010684399.1:19858-38206 GCA_032191745.1 Picea mariana
GAGAGAGTGGCACCGGTCTGGGGTTGTCTAAATAACCCAAGTCGTTTGGAATGAACCACCCTGACGGGTTTAACGGCTCTGTTGGCCGCTCTAAGGTCCTAAGAAAAACCAAAGAGAAAATTAACCTAATTAACTAATCTATCTAAAACAAATAAAACAAACTAAACTAACTAAGACTAATAAAACAAACTAAAACTAAATACAAGAAACTAAACTAGCTAATAAATACAAACAAACTAATACACTAATCTAATTAAAACAAACTACAATATAAACTAAAACTAAATACAAATTACACTAACTATTCTACTAATTACTATTACACTAACTCTGACAATTAACCATCTAACTACCAGTTATAATACAACTTATTCACAAATATACAATATACACAACTGGTAGATTTAAATAAAACCTGTAAAACTCATATGCTTTCTGTCCTTAGACAGCCAGAGATATTTTTGATTTTTTGATTTTATGAATAAGAAATAAACTTACTGAAATTAAACGATCTAATATATTTACTGAAATTAAACGATCTAATATACTAACTCTAACTAAACTAATATCTAAACTAAACTACTAATAAAAACAGTAAACAAACAAGTGACTAACTGACCTGGAAGCGCTCCTAATTTGTCCTGCGTATGATGACTTCGAAGCTGGTCGGAGGAAGTAAACTCGCACCGGTTAATCCCAAAGCTTCTCGTAAACGATAAGCTGCACTGCTCTTTGAGTTTTTTACAGGACAAACAAGACATAAAAAATCATAACAATTATATGATTTATAAATCTCTGCAATAAGGGAAACCTGTTATGTAAAAAGTTATATTTAATAAGTCAACTCATGAAGAAGAGAAATCTGTCGTTCACAAACTGAACTAAGCAATTGCTATTCTTTTTAAATGCTTGGAAGAAATCAGATATGGATTACAGTGATTAAAATTATATCATTTGCACATGATTAAGATATCTAAAGTAGTCATTAACCAGACACAAATTGATATACACAACATGAAACAAAATGTTGATATAATGAGAAGCTAAAGCTGTGACAAAACACCAAATTCTGCCTCAGTCTGTATTAAAACTCCATATCCTTGTTCTCCCACCAATGCGGATGTCTATTATTGCAAAAATCATAAGTATATATAAGTCTCTCCACAGGGTAAAACCTCCCTGTGGATAATATCAATCTGTTTTACATAATCTGAGAGATATCCTAAAAATCAACTAAACTAGGAAACTAAAATGCAAGTGAAATATTCCAAATATCTCCTAACTGCTCATCAAATCCACTGTAATTTTGAATTCATCTGCAATAGACCAAAAATATCAAGTTAGAAAGATATTTCATTAACAAAACAATAAAAATCTAATCTCACAGACTTAGCTACAGAATCGTCTGATTCTGTAGCTAGTATAAAATAGCATACAAGACCAGAATCGAAATCAAACCAAATATTTTTAAAAGAATCAAATCCAATTTTCTTTCAATAAACATTAAAAACAAATCACTAATGATTCAAATGATTTTATCATTCAAATTAAACAAAATCAAAAGTGATTCAATCGAATTAGGGATAATAATACTCTGTTTTTCTTTTACCGTAAAATCGGGTCAAACCGTAACAAGACTGTTTCATATCAAATGAAATTAATAGTGAGTCATATCGTATGAGATACGATCTAATCCAACAAAATCATAATCCATTTGTTATGGCTATAATAATGTAGCATAAGATTCATGTTGTTTTAATTAAATACAAAGATGGAAAGACTGTTACGATTATGGGTAAATAAAACATTCATAACAACATCAACCAAAATTCACCATAGATTTCGATCGCTGAGCGTTACACAGTCAACAGACAGGATCAAATAGTGATCACAACCATCATCAGATCGACAGAAGTGATAATCGTAAACTGGGCAACAATTGAAACAAATCGTGACTGAGTTAAATATAGAAACAAATCGTGATCCTAGGTATAGTCACTTTCGTTCCTCAAATCAAATTTAAACAGTATATTCATTGCAATATGAATCAAACTGATAGCATGGTGCAGTAAACCAACGCGAATCAACCAACTAGGTATAGCTGTTATGATTCGTATCTATTCACGATTTGGGTGCATATAAAACAGAATCATATTAAACATAATCCAAACTGTATTCGAGCTTGGTCGAAAGTCATATGTACATAAAATTGTAACAGTTAACCATATCACAATTGTCACCAAACATAGCATATACATTATAACGAAATCAAAATGAAATGTGATTGTGTTCAGAATCGAATATGAGAAACAGCTTGTGTTTATAATAGATACCAACAACTTCAATCGACAACAGAGCATCCAATTTAAGCTAAATCAAACCAATCCAATCCATACCACGATCAATCAAATCGAAGGAAATCCAATCAAAGCTAAACTGGGAAAACGAAATTCGATTTATCAAAACAAAACTATGTACATAATGCATATAATGTGACAGAGCAAATCCACGCTGTAGACAAAACTGTTCAAAGAATTCGAATTAGTTATATAAACAAATGATAGAACATACCAGTGAGGCTGCTATCATGCCCACTTTGAATTCACGACCGTTGTAGCTGATTCCACATTTTTAAACAAAATAGGGCATGTCGTCCTCTGTTTCTTATCAGTGGCTTGCAACTTAGCCTTTTGACTGGTAAGCCATGAAACTTGGTCCTCCAAAGAGTGAATTATTGACTGCAGCATCGGCACATCAAGATAATACCTCTCTAACCACGAGCTACATTGATCACAGGGTGGCACTGTAGGTTGAGGCAGAGCAGGAGAGGGTTTGGATGAATATCCGGGGGTTTCACAAGGAAGCTTAATGCCTAGGTAGTTAGGGTCATTTTGTAGGCAAGGTGGTAGGTTTTTCACAAAGTCATATGAGGGTTCGGCACACAGACCTTCCGAATAGGGGTATTGACTAGCCAAAAAATGCTCCACTTCCGAGTCGGAGTCTTCACTCAATACGATAGGGTTAGGGTTGACAGGAGGTTTTGGCTTGTTCCTTGCCATTCGAGAGATTAAACGGGCATTCTTTTTGCCTTTGGTGTTTGCAGTGGGTTTGGCTTTAGGCTTCTTTCCCATAGGCTTAACAGTCTCGACATCCTTGGTCATAGAGTGGGGTAGGTCGATAAGTGAGTCGGGTAAGGTTTTAGGTAACACAATACTGTAGGGTACCGGGGGTATAGTCTTGTCTTCGGTTACCACAAGTTTGTCAACCTGTGGAGGGTTTGAATCTTCAAAATTATTGCATGCAAGGAAATCGTTCCAACAGTCTCCGTGTAACCCCAAATGATAGACAACATTCATTTTAACCAGCCCATAGTGAAAGAGGCTGCTATCAGCCTGGTTCCTCTTATATTTCTTTGACATCTTAAACAGGCTTTTTTGCAAGTAGTAAGGCATATTAAGCTCGAAACCCATAAAAACCATAAGCAGATGAAGGTGGTGTAAGAAAACAAACCTGTACCGACCTTCGCAGGTGATAAACTGTTTGATTATCATTAGCAAATCGTGCCAATGTTGCTTGAGCATGTTCACGGGCAAACCTTTATCACAGGAGTTAACCATACACGACTGAAAGAGCAGTGTCCAAGGGACCTCTTCCACTTTGTAATTCTTGGACCATCGTTGTCCAGTGACAGGCAAACCCGTAGTGAGACTTACAAATTGCTCGTCAATTTGCAATTGAACATCGTCGACCTTGGCCCGACAGCCATCAAAGGTCATGGAGAATTGCCTAGCAACGCAAAGGTTAAAACCATCAAATTTCTGTATAAACGGAAGCCACCCAATGTCCTCGAGGTCATTGTGGGCACTGTCGAACATCAACAGAGCCTGGCTGCCATTCGGTTCAACCCTCACGACTGGAGCCATGGTGCGACACATGGTAAGGGTTTGGTTCGAATTCCCCAATACACAGGAGCAGAGTCATTCGGTCTAACTACTATGAATGATCAAAGGGGAAGCATTAATGTGCGCACGCGAGGGTGGTGGGATTATTCACCGCCATGCATAATAGTAATGGCAAAGTACAACTGCCAATTAATCCTCTGTTCAATCAATCATAACACAAAACCATATCATTGGTATAACCAAAGAATAAAACGATGAGTAATATGCCAACGTGCCATTATCCATAGATTTTCAAACCATTGTCATTCAACATGGAATCAAACCCAAATGTTAAATATGCGCCATCGTATAAGTGTGTAATCAAAGTTTTTAAAACATTGTGACAATCAATTTCATAAAATTGACAAGCCAAGAGCTATATAAATTTTAACATAAGGATCACATTATATATATAAAAACAAAAATAAACCATGACCCCTATGTAATTCAATGACTAGGCAAGTCTCAAAAATATAAATCCATATGCTCAATGCCTTACCAGTTTAATAAAAATCAAGTTGCGCAATCAAAGTAAGAATAGGCAAATAGGCATAATTTAAAAAATCCTTACAGACCCATAATGATAAACCAAAGGTAAGTGCCAATCAAAATATCAATAAAAGATCATGATAGTTCAAATAACGATGGAGGAGTTTTCACGCTTACAGTCGTGAAAACTGAATGGAGACCAATTTGCAAGTGTCACAAGAAATCAAATTATCGTTTATTTGCAAAATGCGATGACAATTTGAAGTTCAGAAGACATAGGTGTAGGCAACTTATAGGGCAATAGAAAAAATTGTATTGGCTGCCAACAAAGTCATATGAAATGATGCACCTGAGTCGATCAACCATACATCATGATCTGCATGTGTACTTGTAGATTCCAAGTAAACATCATCTCCTTCTTCTATGGAGGTTTTCACCTTTTTGGAAGAGGCATCATCGGATCCCTTTTCTTTATCAACTTTCTTAAACCTCCAATCTTTTTAACAATGCACAATTTTACCACATTTACAGCATTTCCTCAAATATTTTCCTGGGGATTTAAATCTCCCCCTCGAGGACTTGTTTGTATTCCTATCTTGGGGATGACCTCTTACAAATAAAGCATCTGTGTTATCACTATCAATGGTTTTTCACCTCATCTCTTCTGATAACAAGGATGAAACTACATCCTCATACCTCAGTGCAAATTGTGTGGTACTACCAATTGCTACAACCAGATTATCCCAACAGTCTCACAAAGAACATACAAAAGTAATACACTTATCTTCTTATATAAGAATAATATTGAAAGATCCAAGTCGACTTACTAGAGAATTGAAGGCATTTAGATGCTCTCTCACATAATCTCCATCTTCCATCCTAAGATGATACACCTTTCGAAGAAATAACTTGTTTACCAGGGACTTTGACTGATACAAATTCCCCAACTTTTCCCATAGTTCCTTGGTTGTAGATTCTACCGACACATTCAATAACACTGGATCATCCAAGTAGATTCAAATCGTACTCCTTGCTCTTTTATCCAGCTTCTCCCAATCTTCTTTCGACATACCAGTATATTGAGTACTAGTAGTTTGTGTACTAGTTTTTGTGCACCGGTAGTTTTTGTACTTGTATTTTTGAACCAGTAGGTTGTGTACCAGGATCCACAATGATCCATTGTTATTTGTCTACAAGAAGGTCCTCAATATTGAGCTTACATAGTTCAATTTTTTTACCATTGAACTTCTCAATCTCGATACTAGAACTACTTTCCATTATATTTCAACACACAAATCACCACAACAAAGCTCCAACTAAACCCAAGTTTATCAGAGACCCAAGATATACTTGATCTATCAAGACCAAGCCAAACCCTCAACAACAAAGGTGTCCCCATGAAGCCAAAAACATGCTCTGATACCACATGTAAGTTTTAAACCCATGAAGTGAATAAATGCATACAGATTCTAAGCAAAACATAAATTACTCAATAAATCATACACATAGTACACAAAGATTTACGTTGGAAACCCTTAACCGAGAGAAAACCATCCTTCCTTGATCTTGCACCTCTCAACTCTTCATTGTATTAATTTCACCATTCGCAATATAATATATACACAATATCTAGGATTAATTTAGAAAACTGCTAAAAATAGTGAAAAATGCTAAAATAGTAAAAACTACCCAAAAATAATTTCGGTCTAGATGGTCAATTGTACGAATAAAGGTATACTCTGTCTGGCAATAGTTTACCCCTTTTTCAGTCTAGATGGTCAATTGTACAAATAAAGGTATACTCTAGGAACCTCGGTTCGCTAGAAGAGTATTCTCAGGTATAAGTTTAACCCTTTTTTGGGCCTAAGGGACTAAACTTACGCAAAAGGAACATTCTCCTTGGTTTTGGTTTATCACCTTTTTCGGGCATTAGAGATTACTTATGAAAAAGGAAACCCCATGGAGTCCATAGTTAATCTCTTTTCAGACTCCCTAAAATTGAAAACATCACTGAGTGACCTTGTTCCTTCACACTCATTAAATCGGTCCAGAAGAACATCTACTGGCATGAGTTTACCCCTTTTTCCGGCCTGTAGATTATGGAGGAAAAAGGTACACCTCGGGAGATTCATCTCGCCGAGAGAGTTCTCCTCAGTAAATTTTATACTTTTTTGAGCTAAGGGGACTAAAATCAGAAAAAGGTTGTGAGTCCATAGTTAATCTCTTTTTAGACTCTTAAAAATTGAAAAGATTGTTGGGTGATCTTTTCTTTTTCACACTTGTTAAAATGGTTTTGAATAAATGTCTTTCCAATGCCAATTTCTCCCTTTTTCGAATCGACTAGACTATCTCTGAAAAAGGTACCCCTTGGAGTCTTCTTTTATGTTTTATCAGAATCTCTAAACATGAAAAAACTATTGAATTTACCTTCTCTGGGCTCGTTAAAATTACATTGAAGGGGGTTTCATTATGTCTTGCTAATCGAATTTTCATCTCTGCGTCTTTGGCCTAATGTTGGCTCCATGTTTCTCTCAATTGAACCTTTGAAGCATGCCTTATACGCAATCCTTGTAGCACTTTGCCTCCGCGACCTGACACCTTGACCCATGGAGGAATTTTCCCCATGTGTCCTTTTCCTGCACATGTCTCCTTGATCTGAGCATTAGTGTGTTCCCTTCACCTGGAACTAGTATGCTTGCTTGTGACATTCGTTCCTCCTTTGTAACGTAGCATTATTTTATTCTTTTTCAATCTCTTTAAAAATTGAAAAGACAAAAAACAAAAAGAGGGGACGGGAAATATATATATTTTTTTTGGTAACACAATGAGTCACCCTTGGACAAAGCACATCCTTCCATTTTTTCATCAAGCATTGGGATCTAGTATGAACTTAGGAAGCTATTCTCGCAACATAGATTTGTGTCCTCCTCCATTTGGTTACTCTTCCAAACACATGGAGAGTTTGTGTTGCCTCATGCATCATGAACTTATGCCAATGTCATGCTGCCTGAGTCTAATCATCTTTAGTGCTTTTGTCCAAGGGAAGTTTCACCCAACCTGAGTTGGAATTTATGCAATTTTTCTCTTGACCTCATGAGTCAACCATCCTGAAAGTTCATCCAAGTCTTGATTCAAAATCAGCAAAGTTCTCTTCCTGATCATCGAGATCCTCTTGTATTTTCCCAACGAGCCATCAGAGACCTCTGGGTAGTGAAGTAATACAATCACATTGTACTCTTACCTGAGTTTTGAAGATCTTGAAGTTGTTTCTCAAGCTATAAAGACCTCATCTCTAGCCATTGGGAATCATTGGATTCTTTAATATGAATACTCTACTTGTATATCTTTAATTTTGAGATGTAGATCCATTGTGTATTGCTTGCGGCTACACTTTATATATGACATGGATCTACAGTGTATTTGATTGGCATCCATGATTTATTTCATCTCGAGCATGGGTATGCCTACCTCGGAGAGACAATTGTTGTTTTGCAGATGGCACCTCCCGAACTCTATTCCTGGGCTCACTCGTTTCGTACATTGGTGAATATTTTGTGTTGATTTTTAGACAACATTGGGAAGACATTCTCTAAAGATAATAATTAATAATGTGATTATTATTGATTATTAAATATCATATATAATAAGTAAATGATAATAATAAATAGTTATTGATTATTCAAGGGACGAATCCTTTCATGGATGGTCACCTTATGTTCCCTATATATGGAACACTCATTATTGTAATAATAGATCGAATATCCATCATATCTCATATGAAGAAAACCAACATGGTATCAAAGTGAGACTGGTTTGTCTCCCTCACGGAAAGGCCCAGGAAAATGGGGCAATCCATGCCTACTAGAGGGAAGCTGGTTGTGCAGTAAATTGTGGCGGGAAGTGATTTTATATGGATTTCCCTACATGGCTAAACTCGAGTCGAAACTCGCCTTCGGTACGAAGGTAACTGTTGTCGATCTTCTCTGGAATATCCATTGACAGACTGATGGGAGTGGATGAGTGCAATATCTTCTGATCTCCAAGCAAACTTACTCCAAAGCAGCAGTCCAAGTGATTGTTGATCATCCGGGGATCGTCAACACAAATATTGTGAGGGGAGTTGTACCCATTTAGAGAGAAAGATATTGTTTTGTGCCACTGCAAGAGAGATACGACGAAAAGGATATTCAACAGGATGTATATATTATAGTTCAAATTGCAAGCCAAACAAATTTTTTGCACAAGCTGTCGATAGTGATAAATGTCTCCAAGTTTGGGATAAGACACTTGTGCTTTTAGGGATACCTATGGACTGCATTCAGAGAAGTGTCCATCAAATTATGCCTCCCGCATATTCATTTGACCTATGATTGCTTGTATATGAAAAATAATATATCCATACAAAAAATGTCGAAGAAAAACAACAGTGATCGCTCAATGAGTAGCTATCTCAGGCCAGAGTTAACGCCTTTGCTACGGTTTTTGAAAATTGAAATGTGTGTTGTTGGACATCATGCATGAAGAGAAGTGAAAGTTGGTTCCTATACGATTTTTTGCATTCCAACAAGTGGTGAGGAAAGTGTGAACGTGCCCTTCTCTTTGCAGGCGATCGTGTTATGGTCATGGTCGTGCATGGCCAAGTACCGATGAGATTAGGGTTCTCTCCATTCACCAAAGCAATACTGCAAGTAGAGGAAAATTGGAGAAGTAAATATATCTATGTGTTCTTGTTGAGAGAGGCTCGGGTGACCATATTGTAAGCTCGGGCGGCCATATAGTATTTTCCCATGGGCTTGTTGGAAGTAACAATAACATCGGTAGTCTGGCTCGTGGAGATGACGCTTACATCTATTTTGTAAATTTCGGTGTAGGAGGCATGTTGCTCCACTTTTTACATATAGCCGAAATGTTTTTGGGCAGGGAAACATATCTCCTACTATCCATTTATAATTCCTTCCTGTCCAATAATGGTAAATCGATGCATAAGATTTCCACTGGGTGTAATGGAGCATTATGTAATATATTTCGATCAATTGTCCCACCCTGTACGCAACTGCTTCATTCCATGCCAGTAAACAGTGGAATTGTATGGTCCTTTGTTAAAAGATGTAACAACGAAAGTGTTTCCATCATGGACATAGATAGTTGGAACTAGGAACTATCTATTGACAACGATTCTTCTATACTTCTAGCATACCATGGAATGCATGCTACAACCGAGCCTTTCGAAAACCTTGGAAACTACACCTAAAGAATCAAGATTATTTTCGCCAAAGGAAATCAGACTGCCACATTTTTCTCATTTGCAAATGTGATGGCTATACATGATGCAACTAGAATTTATGTAAACTCACACCAATGGTGATGCCTGGGGACCACATGAATATGTTTGTTGAATCTATTATGGTGGTGGCATGTGAGTAGGGTATGAGATTTTCCATTAGCGTCGAGGGAAAGACCATTAGTGTCGGTGTTATTTAATCCATCATCGATTGTAACTGGTGCAAGAAATGAAAGAGAAAAGGAGATCAATCTACTTGTTATTCTCTATTGTTGGTGCAGTCTCCAGAAGAAGGACTTGGTTAGTGGATAGTGAGATCACATGGCAGGTAGCGTGATCTATTTTTAAGTCAAGACTCAAGGTGAATCATCTAGCTCAAGAAAATAATCAAACATGGAGGGAAAGACCTTCCAAACATGATGTCATGGAGTGACATCACTAGAAATTATGCTCAAAGATAGGTAGTCTTTAGGAGAAATGTACCTCCCAGGACAGGACCATGCCAAATAGAAGAGACATTTTTATTAACCATGAATGAAAGCTATGGTGATGGACCCTGTGATGGAGGAAGATACAATATGAGATTCAGAGAGAGAAGTTATAACAATCTTGGTACATGAGTTGATCCATGAGATCTTGAGAGAGCAGGCATGGCAGTAGTTCTAGTGTATGTAGAGGCACTCCGAGAGAGGAAGGTGGTACTACATACAAAGGGAGGAGAGATTGAGTTACCTCCAGAGAAGGAGGAAGAGCTACCTTCAGCGTTAGAGGAAGTACAGACAAAGGAGGAGTCACCTCCAGCTTCAGAGGGAGAAGTTATTGAGACACTCTCAATTCCAGAGTATCAAGCACACAGCTGACAAGAGTATCAAGAAGCACAAAGAAATATTTGTTTCCGAGGATTCTCTCAAGTGGAGGGAATATATTATGAGTAGAAATTTTCTCATGTTCCTCAATACACTTCTATCTGGATGATTATTTCCCTTGCAACATCCATGGGTTGGAGACTACATCAGATGGATGTGAAGACAACTTTTCTCAATGGAGAGATTGGGGAAGAAATATACATCGAGCAACCAGATGGTTTCGTCATACATGAGAAGGAGTCTCATGTGTGTAGGTTGAAGAAGGCCTTGTATGGACTCAAGCAGGCACCTTGAGCTTGGTATGCGAGGATTGATGGACACCTGATGAGTTTGGGCTTCAACAAAAGTGTTGTTGATCCCAACCTGTACTATAAAACTGTTAATGGTGAGGCCCTGATTTTGGTCCTCTACGTTAATGATTTATTCCTCATAGATACATAGAGATTTATTTTTGAATGCAAGTATGTGTTGGCCTCTGAGTTCGAGATTTTGGTATGATTCACTACTTCTTGGGACTAGCGGTGTGGCAAAGAACTGATGAGATCTTCCCGAGTCAGGGGAAGTACATAGTTGAGATATTGAAGAAGTTTGAGATATTGAACTTCAAGCCCGTGGCTATACCAATGATGACGAATCTAAAGAAACTAAGTGTGTCTTCTTTTGATTTTGATGAAATTGATCTGACTCTATACAAACAACTGATTGGATAATTGATGTATCTGGTTAACACCAGACCAAATATTTGCTATGCAGTGAGTGCACTTAGCCAGTTTATAAGTCAACTAAGATAGACACACTAGATTGTTGTGAAACATGTGTTGAGATACTTGCGACGCACAGTTCGACATGGTTTGAGATATACTTCCAATATTGATATGATATGGCAGGAATATATTGACTCTAATTGGGCAGGGAGCGCAGTGGAAAGAAAGAGCACCTTCAGGTGTTGCTTTACATTGGGATCTTTCATGGTTTCCTGGTGTAGTAGGAAATGAAGTTATGTGACGTTGAGCACAACAGAAGCATAATACATTTCATTAAGTATGATAGTTCGTGAAGCAGTGTGGCTTCACAAGCTCCTTGTAGATCTATCTGAACATGTGTTGGATTCCACCATTATTCATTATGGTAACCAAAGTTGTGTGAAGATCTCTGATAATCCATTGTTTCATGACAAATCGAACCACATTAAGATCAAGTACCATTTCACCTGAGACATGGTGCAAAGGAAAGAAGTATTAGTGCAGTACCTTCCTACAGATGAGTAGGTTGTTGATGTTCTTACCAAACCAGGATGAAGTTTAAGTACTTTCATGACAGACTTGGCGTGGCAAAGAATGCCTCCCTCACTGAGAGGGAGTGTTGATGTTTACATCTTCCTTAGACATTCTCCAAATCATACTCCTATGTCACTGAGTTGATTTTATCTATGATGACACTTATCCGAGAAGGGATAAGTGAGGCACCTATCCGAGAAGGGATAAGTGTGGTTGGGCTTATAACCCAACATCCCATGTGGAGAGCACATGAGGACATGTCAAGGGAGTTGACCCTTGATGTCATACACTGTGGGAGTTAACCCTAGTGTTTCTAGAGGGTGTAGCCTCTAGAAGTCCACATGGAGTGCCATGTGTGACAAACTTTCTCCATATCGTACTCCTCTATGAATTGATTTAAGTTGATCTGTGAGGACATTTATCCGAGAAGGGATAAGTGTGGTTGGCCTTATAACACAAAATCCCTTGTGGAGAGAGCATCAGGACACGTCCCATGAGGACCCTAGTGTTTCTAGAGGGTGTAGCCTCTAGAAGTCCACATGGAGTGCCATGTGTGACAAACTTTCTCCAGATCGTACTCCTCTGTGAATTGAATTGATTTGATATGTGAGGATACTTATTCGAGAAGGAATAAGTGGAACACTTATTCAAGAAGGAATAAGTACAATTGGGATTATCGCCCATCGTCCCATGTGGTGAGAACATGAGGACATGACAAGGGATTTGACCCTTGATGTCTCACACTATGGGGAGTTGATCCTAAGTGTTCAGAAGTCCACATGGGAGTGCCATCTGTGACAAATATTTTACAACTATGGTGGTTTTGTACTACTAGCATAGACTACGTGTCTCTGGATAGTAGTTGTGTACTACTATGGAAATATACCTCCCAAGCTAAGAGGGAGTGTTGATGTTTCAGCATCAGAAAGAACTTCTCCTAGATTGGGCTGTAGACCAAGGGAGATAGAATACATTTATCACAAAGGTGCACTTGTGATAAATGGGCCCAGACGTAGTCCTTCCTTGATCATGACAAGGAATAATATGGACTCGAGGCACTTGAAGTGCTTTCTACATGTCAGTTAGAATCAAAGCCGACATTCACTCACAGGTGCGTGCCTATGGTGAAAGATCTCGGTATAGTCTTTGTCCTAGTCATGGCGATTTGACAAGAAATGATAAAGACTCAAGATGCTATATGTTATTACGTGTAGACCCAAAGTGAGCCTGAATTAATTGGCTCAGAGGGAGAGCCGCAAAAGGAGTTTCTCCTCTGTTTAGGTGGGAGAAATATGTCTCCCAAGACTGACAAACAAGTGTCACGAGTCTAGGGTGAAGTTTGTATACTTCAAAGACAGAGTGGCATGTTGCAGAATGTCTCCCTCATTGAGAGGGACTGTTGATGTTTAGACAACATCGGGAAGACATTCTCTAAAGATAATAATTAATAATATGATTATTATTTATTATTAAATATCATATATAATAAGTAAATGATAATAATAAATACTTATTGATTATTCAAGGGACGCATCCTTTCATGGATGGTCACCTTATGTTCCCTATATATGGAACACTCATTAATGTAATAGTAGATCAAATATCCATCATATCTCATATGAAGAAAACCAACATTTTGTAATGTATTTCGGCCATCATATGCTCTTATGACCTCACACATTAGGGCACATCTGTTATAACCCTAAATTTCTCTACACATGCATACATGGACTTTGGCCCTCTTACTTGCATTTTTTGTCAAAGCACTATTGAGTTTCTCTTCTTAAAAACCAATTTTTTGAAGATGTACATGCCCTTCACCACTACTGCCTTCATACATACGCTTGTTGCACCACTACAACTCATGTAGATACGCATGTTGCACCATTATAGCCCGCATATACTTGAAAAAGTTGCAAAAAATAAAAAGTTGCAAGGAATTTGTTGAGATTATGGGTTATTGGGTAGTTTCCCAACTAATCCACCTGCTATATCCCATCACCCAACCAAATAACCATCCTTTTCCCATATAAAATGAGGTGTTTGGGTCTCATTTTACATCTAGACATAAGAACAGTGAAACTCTGCCCGTTTCACATCCCCTCCTTGCCCAAGTTATTGCAGCCCTTTTGTGAGAATTGCCTCAGCATTCCCCCATTTGCCCATTCTTCCTCCATCAGAACCCATTCACTTCCCAAGAAGAGATCAGAAGGTTGAGAGGAGAGGCTTATGTAAAGGTGCACTTGTAGCTTGGTGAAGAGGAGCCTGGACCAGGTTCACAAATCGATAGCTAGATTTGATTGTAAAGGTATAATCATTGAGTTATTAATAAAATAATTACTTTTCATGTCCCAAATCATGGTGTATTGAATGATTTTATTGGTTTATGTTTTGGATTTCTAACATCTAACCCTAATTTGTATATGGAGTAGCATGCTTGTCGTTTTTTGTTTGTCAATCTTTGGATGCAGGTCAGACCTGGGAGGAGGTGTGCAATCAACAAGACTTCCAAGCACGAGGGGATCATCACTGGACATGGATTAGAGTTATAGTTACCCAATCTCCCTCATGTTTTATTTTCTTGTATGAGTTTTGGTATGTTTTGGGTAGTTTAGAGAAGTATTTGAATTTTATACGGTTAATTGATTTGCCTACATTCTGAACCCTGGTGTAGTCATAGGGGGGGTTGTTCCCACTAGCAAGTTGTTTTCTTTTTTGGTGTAGAAGGTCTTCTTCTTTTGTGGATTTTCTTCTTGTTTCTAGTTTTTCTCTTCTTGTACTCTCTGTAAGTTTATTCACCATCACTTTATTCTTGTTTTGGATAGGGACATTTGTTGGAAAAATGTCCAACTTTCCATAGTTATAACATTTAAGAGGTAGTTTTCCTTTGAATTTACCAATTCCTTTCTTAAGTTTTCTCATGAAGTTTGTTACTTCTTCATCAGATATATCTGATTGATCTTCATTGGACATATGCTCCTGATTATTCTTATCTTTTATTTCTTTGAAGGTAGGTTTTCCTTTAGATGGTCTTTCTTGCCCTATCCTCATCTCATAGGCTATGAGGATTCCATGGAGCTCATCCATAGTGAGTTTTTCAAGGTTGTCTCTATCCTCTAAGGTAGATATATTGGCATCATATCTCATAGGAAATGATCTCAACACTTTATGAACAATATATTTTTCTTCTATTGTTTCACCCAATGCTCTGACTAAGTTGACTATCTCATCTACTCTCTGAAGATATTCTACAATATTTTCTTCTTCCTTCATATTTAAATTTTAAAATTGTTCTTTGAGTGTTTGGATTTTTTATTTTTTTACCTTTCCATCTCCTTCATAAATAATTTTAAGTTTGTCCCATAATTATTTGGTTGATTTGTAGTGCATTACTTTTACAAATACATTTGTAGATAATCCACTTAAAATGGCATTAATAGCTCTTGAATTTTCATTGCATAACTTATTTGAAGAAGCATTAGTTGGTGGGGAATATGGTGTAGTGTAGCCATCTTCTACAGATTGCCAAATATCAAATCCAAGTGCCATCAGATGACCTTTCATTCTTATTCTCCAAAAATCATAGTCATCTCCTTTGAACAGTGGTGTTATTTTAGATGGAATTCCTTGTTGATCCATTTGATTCTTCAGTATGTGCCTTCCAGTTGGTTAGACTGTGGTGAAGGAACCTTGCTCTAATACCAATTGTTGGAAATACTGAGGGGGGGTGTGAATCATTATTTCTTTTTAACCAATTAATAGTCCTTTTTAAAACTTTTTCAACCACAACAATAAATTAACAATGAATTTAAAAAAAAAAAAACTAATTATTTATCATTGAGAAGAATTACAATGTCTTTATAACAACAAGTTGTGATTGTGAAGGACACCAATATTTTTAGAGTACCAACTATAAGAGACACAAATATCCTTTATTTTATGAGCACCTACTCAAGGAAGTTGCAACTCCCTACTTCTTCAAGCACCAACTTGAGAGGAGGTTCCAACCTCCTAAATTCTTAAAGCACCAATTTGAAAGGAGGCACCAACCCCCTATTGTTTCAGGATTTTATCTGAAAAAGGACTACGATCTTTCCTATATCCTCCCTTCCACCCTCACTGCGTAGATTTTAGTTTCACTCTCATATATTTTGGTGACTCTGCTTCAGGTATACTTAGATGTATCATGAGTCACACTTTCATTCTTCATTTTAATGGGTTTATGTATCTTACCAAATGGTGTGCATCACTAAACCATTATGTCTCTTCAATGATTCAATGTGCCTCTTCATTAATAATAGGTTGTTATTGACATTAACTTAAATTGACTTGAAAATCCCCTTTAAATTATTTGAGTTTAGTTCTTTCTTATGATTAATATTGTCACTTTCATCATTACACAATGCTCTAGTTTTGTCTAAACTCAACTATCGTTGGATCTCAATCAAGATTCAATATCGATAGTTTATTTCCATGCTTGATTATCTTTGGCACCTAGCCACTTCATTCAACCCATTTCCAGGGCATTTGACTTAGGGAAACAATCTTGGCTTAAGTCACAATGGGGTTGTGTCTTTCATGTTTCGAAAACTTGTCGCAATGGTGTTGTTCCTTTCGTGTCTCATAATTTGTCGCAATGAGTTGTGCCTCTTGCATCTCGGGGCTTGTCCTAATGGGTTTGTTCCTATCGCGTCTTGAAAACTTGTCACAATGATATTGTGCCTTCTTGTGTCCCAAAACTTGTCGTAATGGGGTTATGCCTCTCGTGTCTCAAAAACTTGTCGAAATGAGGTTGTGCCTCTTGTGTCTCAGAACTTGTCACAATGGGTTGTGCCTTCTTGTGTCTCGAAAATTTTCATAATGGGGTTGTGCCTCTCATGTCTCGAAAACTTGTCGCAATGAGGTTGTCCCTCTTGTGTCTCGGAACTTGTTGCAATGGGGTTGTGCCTCTAGTGTCTCGAAATTTGTCATGATGGGGATTTTATACTACTTCCATGTTGCATGCGGTAGGAAAATCATTTGGTTTTAATATTACTTCCATGTCATGTGCAATAGGGGACTCAACAATGTGGTTTTTAATACTTCTATGTCGCGCGTGGTAGGGAACCCAACAATGTGGTGTTAATATTACTTCCATGTCATGCGTGGTAAGTTATATGTACGAAGCATGGTACATTTATCACCCTTGATCTAGAATATTTTTTAATGGCTCGATCTCTGCACGATGCAACACTATTTCTCATGAGCTTGCGTCCTGCGGAGATGCAATACTTTTTCTCCTGAGCTTGTGTTCTGCGTGATCTTTGCATGATGCAACATTATTTATTCCTAAGCTTTTGTCCTGTGTGATATTTGTGTTATTTCTCTAGGCTTGTGTCCTACACGATATCTACGCGATGTAGTGTTATTTCTATGATTTTGTGTCCAACGCAATATTTGTGAGATGTAGCGCTATTTCTATGAGCTTGTGTCTTGCACAATATAGTTTTATTTCTTTGATTTTGTGTCCTACGTGATGCGGTGCTATTTCTCTTTGTTTTTGTCCTACACAACACAACGCTATTTCTTTGAACTTGTTCATGCGGGATCTCTATGTGATGCATTACCTTTTCTATGAGTTTGTGTCATGTGCGATGCAACGTTATTTATATGAACTTGTTTCCTATGCACTATTGACATGAATGACAACCAGACTTCCAACAATTCTAAAAGAAATTCTTAATTCTTAATTTACTAATATTCCTATCACTCACCCATCCACATGTCTCTTCCATGCATATTTCTAATTAATTTAAATGCATATTATCCACCCAATTCCCAACTACTTTTTTTCATTTCCATTCATTTATGTTCCCTCTTACCTTTTCTAATTATTTTGGTGTGTGTAAATGACAATTAATTTTTAAATAATTGAAACCTATAAAATAATAGATGCATAATCTCCACTAATGCATCTTTATAATGCTTAACTTCCATTTCAAATTTCACAATGAAATCAAATGTATTTTACCCATGGATATTCCATCTAATTAAATGAATGTAACTATATTTTTATGAATAATACTTCATGAGTGAACTTATTTAAAATATCATTCTAAATTTTATGCACATAAAGGATACTTATCTCAAAATAGTGAATCTCAAACAACATAAGTATCAATACCAAGGAAAAAGTTGTGATCTCTCCACCCCTCCAAGTACACACATTTTCATGGTGGGAAAAAAACCAATGTAGTGAGACGTATGTTAACTTCGTCACATTTATGCATGGTGAGAGGCTCATGGTCACTAAGGAATAAGGACTATCTATAATTATTTCACACCCCTTAGTTTTACCTCATGAGTAACCACCTTTAACCTTCCCTAATGGAAATGTGTAACTTCCTAGGAGAGCGCAATATCCAACCCATTACATAGAGGAAGTTTCTAGTAAGCAAGAATAGGGATGTTACTCCTCTCCCAATAGTACAAATGTCACACCCCCTCCATACAAC
>JASDQU010684400.1:7398-24064 GCA_032191745.1 Picea mariana
TGTGGGTCCAGATTCATCGGAACAACCCCCTCCTCCAATATATCTACATTTCAATTTGCTACTTCCCCCCAGCTTCATCGCACTTTTCACTTCATAGGGAGTCTGAGGGGGAACCTTTCTCTGACCTTTATGCAGACACCTCCCACTATTCCAACCTTGGTGAGGTCAGTCTTCTATGCGACTTTAATGCTTGCACCAGAAAACTACAGATATCTCTTCATGACAGTGACACGGATGCGCTTTGTCTCTAGGAGTTAGAGACAGAGTCAATGAGTCTTCATTGGAGTTCACAGGACAGATATGTACCCCTCAGAGGTTACGGGAGACACCTTTTGTAGCTAGGGGAATCCCATGACTTATTGATCATAAACGGTCTCCCTTGTTTCCCAGGCTCAGATGACTTTACCTACTTTCTCCATAGTGGGGGGGCAAGTATGGTTGATTGTCTTGGTCAACCTGGATCTTCTCCCTCTGGCATACCATGCACTCCTCACCTTCTCCCTCTCCATAACCCCCCCTCCCTAGCCTACCCCACCACCTCCCTGCACCACATTCCTCTTTGATAGAGATTATGTCGATTCCTATACCACCCGCCTTCAGGAATTTCCCCCCCTATCTCCCACTTTAGATCGTTAGTCACCACCACAACCAAATACGATATTCTTTCCATGACTCTCATGGAGGCAACACTTGATTATTACCCCCACTCCACTCATCAGCATATCCATAAGCCTACCCCTAGATATTTCCCTATGAATCAATGGTTCGACGACGAATGTAAATCCCTCCACAAGCAGATATGGATCGCCCTCACTCATGACCCATCTTCCTCCCCCCCACCTATGCAAAGCATATCATCTACTCCTTTGTTGTAAAAAGTGATTGTTTCTCTCCAAGAGGAGACATGAACTCTGTGAGGTCCTTCGCCACTCCTCGAAAGCCTTATGGTGTGCCCTTTCTCCCAGACACCAAACTGCCCCACTTGACCTTGACCCCCAGGCCATGTTCTCCCATGCCACTTCCCTTATGATATTACCGTACAACCTCCCACCTGCATCTATTTCTCCCCCTCCTCCCGCCACCTCTTTTCTAAGCGGGATATTAGGAGAGTAGTGAGATCTATGAGTACCAACAAAACAATAGATGAGGAAGGGATTCAGGCCGAGTTCCTTAAGCAGGGTATCCGGTCTCTTAAGTCTTATATTGTTGATCTATTTAACCAGGTGGTATGCTCAAGATTTCCCCTCTCCTGGACACGACACATTATACATCCAATCCATAAATTTGGGAGTAGTTCCGATCCAAATAATTATCGGACTATCATGGTGGGTCACAAATTCTCCAATCTTTATGCCACAATCTTACATTAGTGGTTCTCTGAAGAGATGGAGAGACATCATCTCAGGGATAGAGGGTTGATTTCCACCTAGACCACCAGACGATTGAACACATCTTCACACTCCGAGCCACTATTGAGGAGGCGTGTCATCACTCTTCGAAGGTCAACACTTGCTTTGTAGACTTCCAAAAATCATTTGACACTATTCCAAGGGAGGCATTACTTCACAGGCTCCATGACATTGGTATATTTGAGACCCTTCTAGTGGCCATTATGAGGTTGTATGAGTCAGTCTCTGGTCACTTAGAATGGCACATGGTCTTTCAGACTTCATTTAGAGTACCATCAAGGTTAAACAAGGGTGCCCTCTCTCACCAACACTCTTTGGGATTTATATTGATGAGTTGGAGTCCTACCTTCATGAGCATATCCAGAAGGGAGATGGTTTCCTTCTACATCAAGGGTTGATCTCCCTACTCTTATTCGTTGACAACTTGGTTTTGATGGCCTCCACTATTGAGGGCCTGCAGAGACAGATTGATGCACTAGCTAGTTTTTGTGACCTTCGACAGCTGATGGTCAACTTGGGTAAAACCTTAGTCACCGGGTTCGACGAATTTGAACCTTCAAGTTCAAAATTCGTCGAACTTCAAGCGATTTTGAACAAATTCATTGAAATTCTCTTTAAATTTGCTTGGTATTGGAGAGGTTAGGTTCTGGAAAGGTTTAAGGTGAAAAAAAGGTAAAATAAATCCTTCGCATAGCATTTCCTTTCACGGACATGATGCCAACTCTCACAGACCAACGCCGAGTTACAACCACCGGTTTTGGTAATGGGCTACGACTATCGTACGTAGTAAATCCTCCTCATAGCTACCAGTTTCAGTTATGTACAATAGGTTACAGCCTACCACTGACCAATGACGACTATGGGGCTACGACCTACCACTCTTGGCTACGGGCTATGGGCCACGACTACACCAATTTTTATGTTTTTTTAAGGAAATAGTTATTTATATATTTTTTATTTTTCTTACTAAAATTATAAAGTTATATAATGTATAGATTATAATATATTATAATTTATGTAGTTATATTATATATATTGTATAGGTTATAATTTATATAATATATGTTATATAATATATATAACATGTTATATAATTTTCCAAGTTAATATATTTATTATTATTTTATTTTTTAAAATAAATTTATTATATATATATAACATTCGAATTTAATGCCGAACTTTATCAAAAAAAAAAATAAGGTGAATTTTTCCCGAATTTCATTGGTGTCGAAATTGAACACGAACGCAGTGTCTATGGGTAAAACCAAGGTTCTGATCTTCAACGCATCAAAGAGCTCCCTTACAAACTTACATTTCCATTACAAGGGGGTAGAGATTGACATCACCACAACATAAACTTATCTGGGTGTACAATTCACGGGGTCCTGTTTCAACAGCGACATGTCCTTCTACCTAGGATCAGTAAAGGGTACGGTTCACTGGCCCTCATCGAGAGACGATGCTTCTTGGGTCAGTTTCAGGACATATTGTCCAAACTCAACCTCATGGAGGCAATTATCAGACCCATAGTTCTGTTGATCTTGTTATAGATAGTCTAGGCCAAGTTGGAGGGGGTCTAGACTCTACTTCTCATGTGTATCATCAACTACAAGCGAACGGTTCCACAACCCATTATTCAGGTAGAGTTGTGCATCCACCCATTACACCTTGAGGTCATTTTCTGCCTGGTCTCTTTCCTTCGTAGAGTTATATCTTTTCACAACTTTACCATCAGAAGAGAGCGGTATCTCTAACTAGCTCTTTGCTCATCAGAGGCTCTTGCTTCAACTTCCCCTCAATCCATGCTTGTGGTTGGTTCTCAGAGGTATCTCAACTCCTCCAGTCGATGACTATCTCCCCAGAGTGCCTCCCACCATTTAGTTTTCATCTCTTGTCGATTAGACAATTACTGAATCAAGCTACCAGAGAGGACATTTACAGACTCTGCACTCAGGTCACTTGGACCTTTCCTTTGGTGAGCTTGGGTCTTAAGATGTCCTTCTATCTAGAGTAATTTTTGGAGTTGCAAGATGGCATCATAGTCCACCCCTCATATACACACAGACATTGGATGCACTCACTTAGGATTCCTTTCGGTTAGCTCTAGGTCGGATCCCATCGGCTCCATATTGATATAGATCACCATATACCATGATCCAATAGGATCTGCCAGATGTGCCACTTATAAGAGCTAGAGATAGAGATGCACCTCATCTTTAGGTGTCCTATATACTATGAGATCAAAGGATGCTACCATTGTCTATACAGGGACTCAGGGGGCTCACTCTCTACCTTCTTCTAGTACCAAGACCAGAGAAGCCTAACCCTCTTCATCAAGGAGATATTCTGCCATAGATCTCAGTTCTTGCACACCACACCTTGCCTTGGGATGACTAGGATGATCAGCTCTTACTTTCATGCTGACCCATCAGCTGGAGGGTTGAGTCCCAAAGAACACTAGACAGTAGACCGTTGAGACATCGTGTCTGTCTTCAACCTCTCCCCCACGGAGACATATCATCATCATCGAGACCAATTCATAAATTTCGTACGACACATCAGCCCACACATTCTCAGAGATTTAGAGGGACTAGCTCTAGACAACTCAATAGCAAGGCACCTCCCATTTGTCAGACCACCTCCTAGTTTCATACGAGCTACCAGAGTTCTATTCAGACTTTCTTTCTTTTGGCCTCAGATGCTAGGAGTATTCCCCGCTCCTACATCCCCACCAATATCATACAGTCGGACCTCCTGATAGTCCATGAGGAGTGTGACAGAGAACCAATGCCCAATTCGCCCACCTCGCCCTCGGCCATTCGATCCGGGATACCTTGACAACCTCATCGTCAAACACCTCTCTCTCTCTCTTATCATGGTTATATACTTTTTGAGACTAATTGACTATCTATTTTTTTATGTTATTTTCAGTATTTTCAGTATTATCTAGGAGTTGTGTTTGCACTCCCACATTGTTATCACAGTTGATGTATCTCTCAGTCCCATTGACCTACTTTTGTGGTCATTTGTTGGACATTAATAAAATTATCTTATCTTATCTTATCTTGCAAGAGTGGTGGAAATTTATTTTGCACTATTTTCCAAGACTGCCTGGCATAGGGGCACTCCCAAAAAATGTGCTTGACTGTCTCCTATTTAATGCTAGAGGCACTTGTCATCTGTTAGACCAATTTTTGCTAGTTTGCATTTAGTGGGAAAGCCTTGGTATTTTGACCAACCACATGTAACACTCTAAGCTTGTAGGATAACCTATATGACCAGATGTTGTTGAGTCTGGTGATCTAGCAGAACTCACTATGTGATCTTCCCCATCTCTTATTTAAAATTGGAGCCAGTTGGGTCTTCCTGTGCATGAGAAAGTATAATTTCCTACTGATGTACTCTATCAGAAACTCATAACCAGTCACTCCAAATCGGACCTTCCACTGAGGTAAGTAATTGTAACTTTTTGATGATGACTTCTTTCTGCTATCTTAAATGTTCAAGTGACTTTAAGACCTGATGATGGGGTTATTGAAGTTTACCAGAATACCTATGAAGACTGTGGGGATGGTCATTTATACAGTAGCCTGACATCAAATTTTCTTAAAACTAAGTTTTCTATTTGTTGATTAAGTTCTTGATTGTGAATGCATTCTGTATGTTCATTACTTTCTTGTGTTTCATTAGTCTCAGAATCATAAATTTCATGGGTTGAAGTTTATATTTGAAAAATCTTGAACTTTAAATGGTGTAGCTCCTTAGAATGTAGGGTGTTATCTTTGATTCTTGGTATAATCTGCAGTGTTTGATTGCCTTGTAAGAAATTGGTGCTTTCATAGATTTCTGTCTGGTCCTACAGATTGGGTGATATCCTGATTTTTTCTATACAGATGGGTTTACCATCTGATCGTGAGAAATACATACACAGACTTGGTAGAACTGGACGTAAAGGAAAAGAGGGACATGGTTTGTTGTTGCTTGCATGATGGGAAGAATTGTTTTTAGCTGATGTGCAAGAATTGCTGATAAAGAGGGATTCATTGCCTGAAATGCACTTGGAGATTATATCAAGGGTGAGTTTTTCCCCTCCAAGACATAGCTTGTTGTTTTCTTAAATTATTAGTTTCAGTGGAGTGTGTAATTTACTCTATGCTGGTTATATATTTTTGCTGAAAATCTCTGCCACATTGCCAATAATTATAAACCATAGTTGAATGGTTGCTGGTAAAATCACTTTTAGTAAAACAACCACAATGGGGAGTTTTAAGTTTAAATGGATTATCAGTCTTATGATAATCAATCCAATCTACAACACAGATGCCCTTAATCTGGACAGAAATCCTATTTGTTTCTCTCCTACTATAATACTTTGGAAAACATACAGTAGAGCACGTAACCTGCTTTAATTTGCTTATAGTTTTTACTCGTGCTTTTCCTGTCTTCTTTTTTGTCAAAAATTTGGCATGCAAGGCTTACGTTACAGTAGAGCACTAACCTGCTTTAATTTTCTTATAGTTTTTACTCTTGCTTTGCCTGTCTTCTTTTTTGTCAAAAATTTAGCATGCAAGGCTTACATTTACATTATCAAGAAAATATGTTTTATCCTTAGGATGCTACTTGCTGGAATTGAGCTGGTTGATCAATAAGGACCTTGCATGCCTTACGTTGTTGTCAATGCAATAAAGTGTTTGTGTTGTTGAGTTCCTAGATGATAATGTCTATTGATGATAAAAAACTCTCTGGTTGTTGACAGGTACAAGGCTTAGAATCCAATGGAGGAGATGGTCTTCGACCTCCTTATTTCATTTGGATGCTATTGTCTATTTAAAGAAGGAGAGATATCTTGAAGAAGAGGGGGGATGAGCCAAGAGAGGATAGAGAGAGTAGGAATAGGCAGTTTTCCATGTGTGTTCATTTGTAAGCCTGTGGACATTTTAGGATTGTAAGAATTACTACTATTGGAGACTCATGAGAGCTGTGATTTCAGATTGTAACTCTTCTTTTATATTTATTCGTATTTGAATGTAGTGCATATTTGAGGATCAAATGATGTCAATGATTTATGGATCCCTAAGCAACAGAGGATATGTTGTATTTTTCCCATCAGTCATTGTTTATATTCAAGTATTTGTTGATTCATTTAATTGAGAGGATCTCTATTTACTTAACATTCTATCTTATGTTTTCCTTCTTCATTTCTTCCACCTATCAGCATATAATATTGTTTTCTGTTAAACATCTTTTGTGCCTTAGATGAGTGGGATGTTTGTGACTCCATTGCCCATTGGTGTAGCCTATTGATCTGCAGTTTGTTTCCCTCTCTCTTTCTTTATCCATCTTGTTGATCCACCTATTCAAAACCAAAGTTATCTTTTACATTCTGATGGGTGTTGAGCTTACACTTTAGCAGTCAAAGTGTGACTTTCAGTGATAACATGTTGCAATCAACGAAGTCCAACCCCCACTTCGTGAAGGGACCAATGGTAATGACTGGGTGAAGAGGGGTTGGATGTGAGAGCATTTTCTAAGTGAACACCTGGCAGGGGTGACACTTCTTAACCACTTCAATACAATATTTAAAGATAGTATGCCAGAAATAACTGACTCACAAACTTTTTTGGGTTGTCACAAGCCTGGATAGATGACCACCACAAGCCCAACTGTGGCAATCGTTCAGGACAAAATTGGCTTCTCTGTGAGTTAAAAAATGACGCAAGATATCATTTATTCCTTGATGAGACAAAGTATCACCGACTATGGTATATTTCTTAGCTTGGTATTTTATATGTTGTTGGTCATCTCGTGAGAGATGTTGAGAGAAATTCAAGGTTTGAAGATAGAGAACAATGTCTCCATACCAGGTGTCAGATGACGAGACAAGAAAAATGTGTTCGTTCGCAAACGAATCAACATGGATAACACCCTCATCTAATCATGGAAAATTGGATATTAGCTCCGCGAAGGCTAGCGATTTCTTGTATTTCACAGAAAGCGAAATCGAGATCAAACTCTTGTAAAATGACAATCCAATTATTATATTTTCCCCCTATGATACACCTGGTAAGGACGTATTGAAATGGATTGACATCCACAACCACAGTAGTCTTTCAAAGTAATATATAATGACACAAATGTTGGACTGTGTGAATGGAAAGAAAAGATAGCTTTTTGACGTGAGATTAATTGAGTTTAGGATAGACTAAATTTTTACTAAGATAATAGATGACATCCTCATGGAGCTCATCATCCTCCTGAACCAAAACCATACCAATCGTATCCTTAGACGCAATGACATAAATCAAATAATCCCTACTATAGTCAGGAGGCTTCAGTAGAGGCACTGACACCAAGTCCTTCTTCAAAGCATCAAAGGACTCTTAGGCTCACTCATCCCAGATAAAAGGGGTGTCCTTCTTCAAAAGATGCATGAAATCCTTAGTGATAGTGGCATAGTTCACTATAAACCGATGAAGAAAGTTAGCTTTCCCTTGTAAACCCTGAAGTTGTATAATCGTGTGTGGGGGAGGCAATCAAATTATTTCCTCAACCTTTAGTGGATCGACCATGATTCTGGTCTTAGAAACTAGAAAGACCAAAACATAACCAGACTTAACACAAAAGATGCACTTGTGAGGGTTCAACCGGATTCTATAGTAGCGACATCTTTGAAAAATAAGGTGAAAGTTTAAAACGTGATCCCCTCTCTTGCGAGAGTGAGCAGCAATATCATCAAGTTAAGCTTCGACTATGTGCTTAAGATCATGAAAATTGAAATTCATGGCACGTTGAAAGGTTTCTCTAGTGTTTTTAAGGCCGAAAGGTATTTTCTGGTATGAAAAAGTACCCCAAGGACAAATAAATGTCATCTTGTGTTGATCCTCAGGTTTTATTTGAATCTGGTTATATCCTGAAAAATCGTCCATAAAAGAAAATACTTCTCTTCTCGCACACTCGTAGAGAATCTGATCGATGAAAGGTGTGGGAAAGTTGTTTTTAATACATGCCTTACTCAGGTAATGAAATTCCATACATAGATGGATGATTCCTTGCTTCTTATCCACAGGAACGGGGTTAGATACCCATTCGATCAAGGGAACCTGGTAGATGAAGAAAACATTAAGTAGCTTCTCTACCTCTGCCTTAATAGCAGAGGCCTTCGGAGGGTTTACAGCTCTAAGATGTTGTCGAATAGATTTAACATCCGGATAAGTTCTAATATCATGTTCAAAAATACGAGGGTCAATTCCTGGCATCTCTTCATAAGACCAAGCAAATACGTCTCGAAATTCCTTGAAGAGTTTGGTGTACATCAGGATTTGTTTTGGCGAACAATCCACACCGATATTTATGTTTTAAACCTTGACAGGGGTACGAGAGATGTTGATCGTGACGGTAGGAGAAATACTCACCATATTTTCTTTAGCATAAATGTCATGTGTATCAAGTGGAACTACGGCGTGACCGACTATCTCACTCAAAGTAGATCGAAAGTCGTCTTGTTTGATTCGTTCAAGATCTAGAAGAAAATAAGAGCCATGATGCATATCATCCCAAGGTTTGTCGGAACCATTCATGGCTTCGATGATGGATTCATCCGAAGGCAAAGTCCCATCGAGGAAATCATGTGAACAAGACAACGAAGTGGCCCACATGGACCTAAGAACATGATTCTCCTCATCCGTCGACAAGGGAACAAGATCAGGATCGATGGAAGAGTCAAGAACAACTTGATATGCAATCTCTACTATTGATAGTGGCATGGCCATTCCAACATGTGACTAACCTTCATAAGACGAAGTCGGGGAAGGTAGGGTCCACAAATCACTAAAGTAAGAAGTGTGGAAAGGAATGGACCTTCATGTCGATATGGGCCTACTGGACATGGCATAGACGTGGTGACTTGGTGTCGTGAATTCAAAAGTACCCATGAGGGAAGAATACATTCTAACACCGATATTCTCAGTTGTCGGCTGATAATTATCAATCACATGGATCGACGGTCCAAGATATTCATTAGGACTAGAGTACGCAAAGGATAACTGATTGATCATCACAATCGTCCCTTCATGAGGAAAACAAAGCATACGAAAGACGGACGATGCGACGACGATAATAGAATAAGTCCATTTGCGACCTAGTAACAGGTTATACTCAAGAGGTGCATCAACTACCTCTACTTCCACCTCTATCGTCTTTCCACCTAATTGGACTGGAAAGGCAGGGAGAATACCATGAGGGTGGAAGGAATGACCGTAAAAAATAGTCAACATGTTTGATGAATTGGAAAGAGTTCGAGAACTGAGAGCTTTCCAACAGACCAGGGACATCACACATGTAACAACACCTTCATCAACAACCACACGTTTTATGGTATACTTTGAGTACTCCACGTGGATTTGGAAATCCACATGGTAAGGCAAGCGAGGCTTAACATATGTGACATCAAACTTGATAACTTTTGAGCCACTAGATTCTAGAGCTCCCAAAGTAGAGAGTAAGGCATTCCTCTATGAAGGACACGTCTGGAGTACCTCTAAAGTAGACATCGAACAAGGGGTTTGACCCAGGTCCTCAACAATAGAGTAGTTATGGGTGGCTCTAACATTTGGATTATTGGTAGAGCACTTGAGTACTCCTTTCAGAATACGAGGCAGTGGCTCTGGTTTCTCAATATACAAAGTCGTCTCTGGGGGAGGAGGAGGAGATTCTAGACCAGGAATAGTTTGTTTAGAAATATAATCTCAAGATCTAGTGGCCACATTACTTTCACATCGACCATGTTGATACATAAACATTCGTCGTCTTGCGACTACTGGTTTTGACTTCTACTAGCTGCATTTTTGGCGTTTGAGGAGCTCGAGGCTAGGTGTTGATTATGTGGGAATAGATTTGTCAGCATGGTAGGCGATTGAGATAATAGCCTCGCATCTTCTGTAATTTTGGGGCATAAATGGGTAAGGTGATCATTTGTGCTAATATTATAGGGAAAATTCACATTACATCTTTCTCATTTTCCCTCTCCAACGTTACCATTTTTCTTCTCATTATTATTATTGTCCTTGGTTTTATTACCATTTTTCCCACCCTTATGGTTATTACTTCCTTTCTTCTTATTCCCTCCTGGTTGTTGGCTACCATTGGGTTGGATGACAATTGCACAGAATGTACATCCACAAACTAAGTGGGATTGGAAGACATAGATGAATCTGGCCCTCCTGCAGACTGGCTTAGAGACAACTCCTTCATATGGCATGTCACCGAGTCTGCAAAATTTACATTGACAACACCTACAATGCCATCGGCATGAGGTCCAGGATTTTGCCTAGGGTCATAAGAAGACCACGGTGTGTCAGAAAGAAGGTGGTATAACATCCCAGACTGAGTGTATATCAAGTCTAACTGTTGGGACCTAAAGATCGCTTCTTCCTTAATGGTAACCCCAGAAGTAGCAACGTACTTCGATATAGGAACGTGCAAAGACTTAAGAAACCATTCTAAAAGAAAGGTCAGGGGTATAAGGGTCTTAATCAACCTCTTCCATCTACGCCACTGTTGAATATGGTTTGATATATGAGTGGCGGTATCCTAGCGTAAATTTGACAACAATTCTAGGCCAGCATCATAATGAATGGGCAACTGGAAGTGGTTAAGAAATACCAACACCAACTAACTAAAAGTCCCATATGCTCCCGTAGGTATCTCAATATACCATTTCACAGCAACTCCAATGAGGGTGCATTGAAATAATATTAATCGAATAGAATCGTCATTAATGGAATTTGATGAGCACCAAAGGTGAAAGGTAGTGACGTGATCACCGAGATCCTCTCCATTCTTACCCTTGAACTTCAAGATGTCCAAAGGGAGTTTGGTGGGGACTAGGGGCCATGTAGGATCATGACTCATGGGGTCATTCATTAAATTAGACAAATCTGGCAGATTAAGCGTGGCTAGAAAAGGGAGACGAGGTTGCAACATATGGCCCCAACCTCCCAGGAAATATTGTGCTCGTGGATTTGCAGGCCATCCAGGGTTCTGGTAAACACCATGGCCCTGTCTGGCATTATAAGTCCCTCCTTTGGGCTAATTCATATAGGGTTGGTTGGGCATTATTCTAGCAGGAATTTTCTGTTGAGGGTTATATAAATTTCCCCTAGCCAGATCAGATCTAGGTTGTGGGTTTCCCAAAGCGTGAAACTGACCTCCTCCAGGTGGGAATCTGGAGGATAGACATCGATTCATCATGCCAAAAGTATTGGTCAGAATCTGCTCCGAGAAGGTAGGGTTGTAGGATGGAAATTGAGTCTAAGCTTGTCCGCTAGGTTGATTATTCCACCTAGAAGTAGGAGGATTGGATCCAGGGTTAAAAGTAGGCATGTCTCCCAAATTAGGAATCATTTCAGGGATTTGAGATCTACCAAACAAAAAAGGAGTGTAGGAAGGTGTACTGCCCCCAAGCCCAATGCTAGCATTAGGGCCAGCAGTTGGGATGAAGTTTGAAAACTGTGAAGTGAAGTTGGGCATACCATAAGAAAAGGGACTGGAAGCCATAGGGATGGACTAAACATTGTAGCCCGATGAGTGGCCAAGAGACCCAAAGGGGTTCGAGGCGGTAGCTTGAGCATTTACTGTAGTTCGGGCCATAGTAACGATAGGTACCTACGGCACTACAACCATGGAGGTTGTAGGAGTCGAAGGGGTTCCATTAACTATAGTGGGTATGGGAGTTGAAGGGCTCCCATAATTATGAATACTAGCTTAAGTACTCATCCTTGTAGAATCACAAGTATGATCAATGGATGTGTGTGTACCACTCCTAATAACTCTATGCCTTTTAGAAGCAAAGACCTAAAATCTGGTGGTAACTGTAACAAGCAACGGGACCGACGGGGAGGCTAGTCCGACTCCACAATGACTTAAGAATCTAAAGATAAAAATATATCCTAAGGCCAACTAGTAATCAAAGAGAACACAAAAATTCAAATGGCCAATGTGCATGCAAATGGGTAAAGTGGTTGAGTGGCCTCCCTCCCTAAAGAAGGTATGTCTCGCCCAAGAGGGGCCTAAGACTCCCTGCTAAAGATTGAAGGTAACATAATTAGTTATAAGGGCCCTCGTGGGATTAACAACCAGTCGGTTAGATCCCCTCGGAGAGGTAATCCTCCATAAAGGTTGTGTGTCGTCTGACCCTTATCTAACCCAGGGTACCTGCAGAATAACCTCTGCAAGTAACCTATGAGACGCCTAAGTCAAGCAACTAATAAACCATTGTATAACCGATGCATGAGCAAGAAGTCGTAAGTCAGGTCCACCGTATGGGTAGGGTAGAAAAGCTCGAAACCTTTAAAGCACCACCTCTCACATAGGTAAGGGCACTAACAAGATCCCCAAATATGAATAGATCCCCATAAATATCTCTGACACTAGGAAGGTATTCGGGGGATATCCTTTCAACCAACTTCGCGTGACCTCGTGACTAACTCCGGTGTGAACAGAGCCTCCTGATCTTACCAATTATACAATGGATTTCTCCACTGCTTGACTCAGACACATATGTTGATTTAATTGCCTTGGAGAAGTTTACTCACAAAATCCTATTCCAAGGCACTAAATCCTAGGCTAGTTTGTGCACCCTAGAAAAATAAAATCGTTACTGATAAATTTTAAATTATAGTGTTGATTTTATGGTTGTGATTACTCAAAAAGGTATGGTAGTGAAACTCATGGTGTTATGACTCTGCATTAAAATTAAATATGACCCAAAGCTATATACTTGCAACAAGTTCTCAACAAACAATAAAAACTAGAATATGGTGATGATATAAAGGGTTAGCACATTAGATAGCATGATCCATCAATATACATAACAAATATGCCCATGGATAATAACTCATATATTCGCAAGATATCAATTGGACGGGAAAGGAGTATTTCTATTAATAAATGATTAGCAGAAGTGAAAATATTATAGACTTCCATGTCGGCACGGTTTGGAACCAAGAAACTAAGTTCCTTCCAGTTGGGCCTCCACCACTTCAATCCTCCACCAAAGGCACGCTCATAGAAGGGAGGCAATGAGTTTCTCCATCAATAAGGGAAGAGCTTGGGGGGTGAACATTGTGTTCATACTTAAAGGACGAAGGGATGTAGACTCAATATGAAGTAAAGAATTTCTCCAGAGTAAATTTTCTCTCAAATTTGAATTCTCTCCCCCTTTCCATAGCTCATAATTGGCCTATTTATAGCCTTCAAAATGGAACTGAAGGTCCGAGTCAGAACATTTCTCGTATATGGAAGGCCAAGGATCAGAGATCTCCTGTCATGACATGGAAACCCGACATTTAATTTTGATTTTTTGGCACAAATCCTGATGTACATGGGTTGTAGTGGAGCAGCCAGCGTATACGCTTATTGTATAGTGTGCAAGATGCGTAAAAGTGGAAAAATATTTATTTTTGTCTCTGGATTTTAACAACGGGGAAGATAAGTCTGCATAGGGAAATGGAATAAGGCCCTCTCTGTAAGATTGCATAGGGTGAGGAAAATATTTCTCTACCAATAATACTTGATACCTAGTCTTCTCATTGCAGCCATTACAAACATGACTGAAAGAGGTGCAGCTCAAGAAAGATTGTCTCAACTCATGGAACTAAAAGAAGACAAGATTATGGCTAGTTTCAATCAGGAAGTACAGAAAGAAAAGGATAAATCTTGGCATGATAGACATATCAAGAAGAAATATTTTAAGGAAGGAGACCTGGTTCTTCTCTATGATAGAAAATATTTGCAACACCTAGGAAACTCCATGATGCATTGGCTAGGTCCATATGAGATAAAGTCTATCACAGATGGAGGTGTTGTGCAGTTGCAGGATCTGGTAGGAAAAGAGATTCAAGGATTGGTGAATGATAGTCAAGGAAACTATATAAGGACAGTCGAACCAGTAATCCTCAGTAGTTGCAGCATAGAAAATTATAGTTGTACATAGTGTATAATAGTTGGAGTTAAAAGAAAAAAAGAAGAATTTTTGTTTTTGGAAAAACAAGAAAAATACAAAAATATGTAATAGATAGATAAGTGGTAGACATGAAGTTAGAATATACCGTGTGCAACAGAAAGTAAGTAGTATGAGAAAAAAAAAATACATTTCACACCAAAAAAAGGTGACCAAGAAGAAAACCAGCAGGTCGATACAGGAAGCAACCGAAAAGAGAAAAACCAGTGATTGAAAAAGTGGGGCGCGACAGAGAATTTATGCCACGACCTATAAAAGTAGGAAACGTGAACAAAAAGACTCATTGTGACTTTGTGTAAAGAGAGCTAAGGGATAAAATTCAGTACGAGTGAGTATTTTCGAGTGTTCAGTTAAGATTCAGAGTAACCTTTTTCAGGATTTAGCAAACTAGCACCACCAAATATTGGAGCTCCCAGTCACATTGCAAGAAAGAAACTAAGTGTAACGAGGTCTCCATAGGACCAAGCAGCCGAAGGAGAAAACCTTAATTAGTCAGAAGGAGTGGTGGATGTGGACGCAATCCCATCTCCAGTCACTGAACCAATTAGTCCCACCATTGTAGAAGAACAAGATCTGGTGACAGAGGAAATGGAGGTCAAATCCCATAACTACACACAAAAACCTAGCGTAAAGAAAAATCCTACTCATTAAACTTGTTTAGGAGTAGCAAAATAGATGGATGAGGAAGATGTTGAACGAATAGAGTTGGATGAGCCCAGAGAACAGGTCGAAGCAACACAACATATGGTAGTAGAGCCAACGCAACATTCATAGGAATAGGTACAGGTGGAATACATCACAAATCAACGGAACACAGATATAGAGGAAGAATGGGGCAACACACATGTGCACCAAGTAGCAGGGCCATCGGCAGAGAAAGAGAATACAAAGGAAAAACATACAGTATAGAAATCACTATGCAAATAGAAAGAACTAACACGTTGACTTCCACAAATACCTAAAGGAGTCAATATCCTTCCTGACATTTTAGGATGTGTGGATAAACTGAAGTATGTATATCATGATATTACAGATAGGGACAAGTTCCCCGAGTTTGCACCGCAAGTCTACATGGAGAGAAAAGGAGTAGGTCCATCAAGAGATCCTATTCTAGAGCTGAAACAGTGGATTGTAGGATTATATAACACATGTATCATGAATTTGTTGGAAATTCCCCACTTTGGGAGAGGCAAAGATGTAAATGCATGTGTAAAACAAATACTAGCATTGGTACACAGATATATCTTATGAATGGACAAGACAATATAAATAGATGTAGACTTAATTGCATAAATCACAGGCTTGCCAACAAAAGGGGAAAATCTGGAACAATATTTGGATGAAAAGAAAAAGGAAAAAACTTTAGAAGAGGAGATAGAGAAGAAATATAACACTAATAGAGGGTCCAAGGGGTTGATAATTAACCGAATCAGTGAACCAACAATGAGATTGGCGACAAAATTGATGGCTTGCAAAATTTTAAGAAAATGTTGCAAGGAGGAAGCACCTGCATGAGTAATAGCAGCAGTTGCGCAGTGCGCAAAGGGGAGCCTACTTAGTTGGACCCCATATTTATTAAATTTGTTTTTGGATGATTGCAAGGACACAAAGGATCTTCGAAAAAAGTTTCATTATGCATGGTTAATAATATTGATAGCATTGGTGGGATGGGGACAACCTAAATACAATGGATTTTACTAGAGGCTATGGAAGTGTCACGCAACAAAGTATACAACACTATGGCACACTTCAAACACAAAAAAAGGGGAAGGAAAATGCCAACATATTTTCTATGTATTATGAAGAGATGTAGGAAAATATGGCTAATACATGGAGGATACCACCAGAAGTGGTGGAAGATCATCAAAGAATAGATAACTTTTAGGCTTCCAAACATAACATGTGGATCCAAGCCAAGAGGGATCCTAATAATTAATGGCTACAACTGAGGTATTGTGTGACAAGAGAAGAAGTGAAATGGGCCATGAAGGATTGGCGTGAGGAATGGAAGGTGCCAGTAATTCCAAAGAAGGTCCCAAAATCTAAGCAACAAGTAGAGGTTTCCCCTTCAAGGCAGTCAACTAGCCCCACAATGAATACAAGGAAGGAAATAGAGCGTGCAAAGGAAACAAGGGGTAGCACACCAACTAGAAAACCAAGGTAGAAGAATACTGTCCCCAAGGAATTAGAGCAGGAGAAGGAGTGCATAGTAGAAATAAATGGAGGAGCATAGAAGGAT